>WBZZ01003031.1:20000-45000 GCA_019918135.1 Paulinella micropora | reverse complement strand
GATGTATTACTGCGGACAATCAAAAGGAACTGAGCGCCTCAGGAAAAATCTTTCACTGCCGCATCGTTTTTCGACTAAAACGGTAGCCAAAATAAAGATTTAATTTATTCAGCGGCCGGAAGAAAATTAAACGATTTCAATCCGAGGCTTACTAAGATGGAAAAAATAAAGTCGGAACTTTCAAAAATAACATCAGTTCAAGTGAATGAGTGGAAAACTTGAAATAAAGTCTGGACTGAGACTTGACTTGCTTGAGTCAAGACTAGCGTGAGAGAAAACGTTAAATAAGTATTTCTGAAAGTAAGAACTCTGCAGAAAATCAAGGCTGCTGACAGTGCTTGACTTTCAAGAATAGTTATTTATTAACAGGGGTTTACCAGACCACGCGTGACCGTGCTCACCCCTTTGCTGTTAGTATGAGTAAGTGACACTAGAGTTTCGTTCGAGTCAAGTAAGGTAAGGGTAAGGTAATGTTACCGAGACCAAATATTTAATAATATAATAACTGCCTAACGACTTGTAGAATGAGGAATACCTAACGTAGAAGGGACTCCGTACTCTCCAAGCCAAGGTAACCGACAGACCGGAACATAGAGTAATGCCATTATATACCGGATGGGCCGGCACAATCCCCTCTCCCCCCCGAGCATGCCCTCGTCAGGATGCGCGAGAAGTCGAGTTAAGACCAGCCGAACCAAACCTGGATAGAATGTGAAAATTATCTCGAAAGATGGTCTGCCAGTGTGACTGGACACTTCCCCCGGATAAATTGCACACCTCGTGTTATCCTAAATTCACTCATCGTCCCCCCCACCTAGTCACAGTGTGAGTCTATACTACACCCCGGATAGTTATTGATAAATTCCATGTTTGTCCGATCTAAGCACATCGGTTCCGCATTATTCCCCATATTCGAAATCCGATGCGCTTCCATTGCGTCTGAAGAAACATTTTGCGTGAGACTACCCACGTAAAATGTATTGCCTCACATCTGCCGTCACCATAATCCTGCATAAGCCCTCTCGTGTAACATCTGAATCCATGAAAATTGCCATGTAACTAGTAGGACTTTGATCAATCCATCCACCTCCACTCTAACGTCAAAAATTGCCTCCACTTCTACTCGAACGTCGAAAATTGCCATGAAAACTAGTGGGAATTTGATCAATCAATGAGTCCACCCACTTCCACTCGAACATCGAAAATTGCCACGAAACTAGTGTGAATTTGATCAATCCATCCACTTCCACTTGAACATCGAAAATTGCCACGAAACTGGTGGGAATTTGATCAATCCATCCACTTCCACTCGAACGTCAAAAATTACCATGAAAACTAGTGGGAATTTGATCAATCAATGAGTCCATCCACTTCCACTCGAACATCGAAAATTGCCACGAAAACTAGTGGGAATTTGATCAATCCATCCACCTCCACTCGAACGTCGAAAAACCTTTTACCAAATTAAGGTCCCAGATGACGCTGTAGTCCCAGCGTTTAACCCAGGAGTGACTTAAGACGTCGTTGAGGGAAGCCCCCCCGCCAAGCCTCGGATACCCCCCCATCGCCGTCCCCCCGGCGCACTCCATGCTTGAAACGACCCCGAGTACCACTTATAGACCTACCCGTCTATCCATCCCATGCCCCCATTTGTTACCCCCCTTTTGCCCCCCCTGTCCCCAAGTCATCCCGTTTTTGTCCCATATCGTCCCCTTGATGCTCCTTCCCTCATACCCCATATACACTATCCATACCCATTACTATCCGACCTATAATCTATCCAATTCTATTACTATCCATCCTATATTCTATCCACCCTATAATTTATCCCATCCTACTACTATCCGTTCCATAAGCTATCCCCTCTCCCCCTATTCCGCCATCCCACATTCCGTCTTCCGCGTTAGTCCCCCCCTGTGTCCGTGTTGCCATCCACACATATATACATATCCCGATCCGCATGCCGAGCGGTAAATGTCTTCCGGTCAGCCTTCCGCCGCCTTCGCGTCCCTGCGCGGCAAAATAGAAATAGATTCCATGAGTGACACATTCCCAGTGTACCGTGGCCTTGCTCGCCATATGGGCCCGTTGCCCTTCCGCGGTACCTGTGGGTGTATTTGTATTATCCCCTCCACTCTCCTCTTCGTCATCATTCTTCATCTTTCTCTTCATCTTCTCCGTCTTTCTCGTCATCGTTTTCCCGTTCGTACCCCGTACGCTTACCCTTTCTCAAGCCACCGCAGGCTGAGGGTGAATATCAATAAGTGAGCGTGAGGGTGATCAGTCCGTCAACGTCATCGACCTCGCTCCCCGGCGGGTTAAATATTATCCTTCAAAGGCTCATAGGCCTGTCGTCGCGTCCCTGCGCGGAAAAAGAATTAAATCCATCATCGCGCCCTGAGAGGAAAATCCACTAAGCCAAAAGACAGTTAGAGATGGTTGTCGTGTATTTTTCATGCATTGCTTCCAACCAGCACATGAAAAAACACGATTAGTATCTTGGTCTCTGTGTGTAGCCCATAATTTCCAAAGGGTTGATTTTTCCGATCCCCGTTCAGACGATGACGTCCGTGCCCTCGCGCTCCTGCGCGTACCAGGTGTATACTATACCCTTTTGGATCAAGTGATCCACGGGTATCCTCAGCCGTTTCCCCCGGGCGCACCACCCCGGTTTCGGTCATCATCTTATCTTTTCATTCTTCTCTTTCTCACTCGTTTCTCATCTCTCTCTCTCTCTCTTCCTTTCTTTCTCTTTCTCTCTCTCATCTCCTTCCCCTCCTCGTCCTCCGCTCCGTCCCCGAGGGACGCTTCCTTCCCCTCCATCCCACCTGCGCCGGTGGTGCCCCGATAATCTCAAAGGGCCAGCCTCTTTCCTCCACCTCATCCCAGATGAGCGTGGGGATTCGCCGCTCGTCCGTGAGGTCAAAAGGTATGTCCAAGACCTCCCTAGGCCGTGATTGCACCGTATAGGGCGTGTGGTCCTTGTCATACAACTGGATACTGACATCCCAAGTCTCCCGTTTCTGCCCCCAGTTCTCCAGAAAAACTGGACTGAACCGACGGTCCTTTTCCATGTTAGTCCATCATCGCTCCTCCAGAACTGCATTACTGGGGCAATGCCCACCGCCGCTTTGGACCTCGTACGTCCTCCGACCCTCAATATCCGCATGACATAGAAGTCATCCAGCGTATCATCCGAGACCTCTCTATCCGCAGGTCGCATCAAATAAAATTTTCCGACTCTCCAGCGGATTTTATCTATCTTGGTCGGGTCGACCAGCCACTTTTCTGACTGTGGACGCGATCCACCTCCATCCCCTCCTTCTGGTGGTAGTCTCGGACGGGCCGCCTGTGCCCGCTGCTGCTCCTTCTCCTCCTTCCTCTCCTCCAGTCGCAGCACTCCCTCCGAGCCCCCCGGCTCCTCCTTCCGCTCCTGAGTTTCCTCCTTGCCGTTGGCGCCCTCGCCTTCCTGGCGCCTCCTGGATGCTCGTTCGTGAGAGCCCTTTTCCAGCTCCGTAATTGCATCCCGCAATCTTTGTTTCTCCTCCTCCTCCGGTTCATACAGAAGCTGGTCCCTCAACCTCGCCAACTCTTCCGCCCGCTGCGAACGAGTAAGCAAAGGTGTCGGGTTGCAGTCATCCGTCGTGCGCGCCAGTGCCTGCGCATTCGTTTCGTAATCCAATAGGAACGGTGAGAACTTGACCAGCCGTCGTGCATGCACGATCTGTTCTTTTGCCGTCCGCTGATGGCGGATTTTGTAGTTGTATGCCGCAGTTTGCTGCACCACCTGATACGGCCCCTGCCACTTTTCGTACAACTTCGCCGACACCCCCACCGGGATGCTCGGGACGTATAACAAAACCGTGTCTCCCACGTTGAATTCCACATGTCGGAACTTTTGCTGCCCCTTGTCGTCATTCCTCCTCATGGCAGCCTCGCGCTGCTTCCGGACGATGTGTTCAGCCTCCGCTATTGCCCGCAAGCGGCACGCCATCAATTCCGTTGGGTCATATAAAGCCGTGTCCTTGAATCCATCCGTAGGTGTGTTCAACACCCTTCCGTGTACCAGTTGATTCGGGCAAAGCCGAACGCTTCCTCCCAAAGACGAGGAGCCCAAGTTGTTAACCGCAAATGTAAAAGCCTGCACCGTATCCGGCCACATCTTCTGGTTACTCTGGCAATAGATTTTCAAGGATGCCTTTATCGTCTTGTGCATCCGCTCGATTTTCCCGTTTGCCATTGGATTGTATGCCGTAACGTAGTTCCATTGAAACCCAAAATATGCACTGAGTTCGTTCGAGAGCCAGTTGATGAACGAACTCCCTCTGTCTGATATGATCTTCCTTGGAACTCCGATCCTGCAGAAAACGTGGTCGATCAGAGCCTTAGCAGTCGTTTCCTTGGTCTCGTCCTTAGTGGGTACCGTGATCACCTAATTCGACGCCCTGTCAATGGCCGTAAGTATGTACTTGAACCCCACCTCGCCCGCTTCCGGTAGAGGGCCCACATAGTCGATGTGGATCGTCTCGAAGATGTCGCTTGTGACCTCGTATTGTCCCAGCAAACCCTTGGTTTGCGTCATATGGCGTCTTAGCTCTCTGGCACGGCGCGCAGCCGTTGATGAATCGTTCCACATCCTTACTCATACTTCCCCAGTAGAACTTCCTTTCCAATCCTGGATGACTCTGCATGGGACAGTTGTGTGCCCCGATCATAATCGCATGCCGTAACGCCGGTGGTACCCGCACCGTCCACCTTTCCGGGTTTTCCTTGTGTCTGCCGTCCGTTCCGATGTGCCAGATCAGCCCATCCGAATACGTGTGCGTCTTCATCTGCCACTTCACCGCCTCCGTACGCGTTTCCGGTGTCGGGTTCAACACGTGTTGAATCAGTGCTTTGAATTCCTTCGCCTCGCTCGTCAGACTCCGAAACTTGTCCACCGAAGCAAACTTGATTTGCGTATCCGTCTCCAAATCCAAAGCCACCCGGCTGGGATGCGTCTTCTCCAACACCGTCACGTCCTCCTGTTCCGGTAACAATGGTTCCCCTTCTCCCTTAGGGCCGACCACTACATTGCCGACCATTGGCAACTGCCGCCATGGAAACCTTGGTGTTTCCATCTCCTCCGCCTCTCTTTCAGCGTGCAACGCCGCATCCCACTCGTATTCTTCGAGACTGTCCTTCGCGCATTGGCCCTCGTGCTCCTCACAGCACTCTCGTGGTGCCTTACTAGCCGCCTCATACAGCCTGAGGTCCTCTCATGTTCCTGTTTTTCTCCTTCCCCCGACGTACGAAACTTGTACGCTGCCGACACCTCCTCCGCGTATATCATACCGTTCATCAGCTTCTGGTCTTCAAAATCCGGTTTCCGCTCGATCTGTTCCAGGTCCATGAATCCCCATACCGTCAAGACTGCCGCCGCCGTGGTGAACCTAAATCGCGTCAGGTTCATTCCTTTCCGCTTCTCTCCATCCCATATCGGTTTGACCGTGAACACCTCTGGCGCCTGGTGTTGTCGTTGATCCTCCCCCGTCTTTCCCCGTGATCCCCCATCCTCCGCCGTGCCCCCAGACCGTGACTGGTGATCAGCCAAAAAGGTCTCCTTGCACTTGATGTACTCTATCTGGAAGTCATATTTCGACAATTCCTGTTGCCACCGCTAGCCGTCCCGTGTGGTCCTGCGACATCAACCACCGGAGGTTGTTGTGATCCGTCCTCACTCTCGTTTCCTTCGCCCCCGATAAATATTCCCGTAGCCGCTTGAAGCCCCAGACAATAGCTAGTGCCTCCCGCTGTCTGGTGCAGTATTGCCTTTCCGCACTCGACATACGTCGACTAAGGAACATTACCGGTCGCAATCGCCCCTTTTCATCCGCTTGCTGAAGCACTCCTCCTATCGCGTAGGCCGACGCGTCCGTATCCAGAATAAAGGGTGCCTCAAAGTCAGGCAGCCTCAGAACCGTTCCATCTTCCGTCAACGGATCCTTCAGAATCGTCTCCCGCAAATCCTTTATCGCTTCCAAGACCTTCTCTCCCCACTCGTTTGGGTTCGCCCAATCCCCTTTGAATTCCTTCATGTGTTTCCGTATGGGCTCCGCCCGGTTGGCGAAGTTCGGGATAAACTCCCCGTAATACTGTGCCAACGACACGAACAAATGTAGATCGGACTTGTTCTGAGGTATTGGCATGTCCGCCAATGCCTCTCGTTTCTTAGCCGCGATTGTGCATGTTCCGTTCTCGATATCGTATCCCAAATATTGAATCCGTTTCTGTATGAAGTGGCACTTCTTGGCATTAAGCCGGAAACCGAACGCCTTAATCCGCCGCATGATGTCCCTGAGGTGTTCCACATGCTCTTCCACCGAGTTAGAGTATATGATGGCATCATCCAAGTACGCAAAGGCATACGTTGACGTGTCACCATGTTTGAAGGCAAATTCCTCGTCCCGAAACTTGCTTCCAACATCTCGGTCATTGCCTTTTGGAAAATCCCTGGAGCCACCTTGAGCCCCATCGGCAAAACATTCCAAACGTAAGTCGTCATGCCCACCATAAACGCCGTGAGGTATCGACTTTCCTCCGCCAATGGAATTTGCCAAAACCCGCTCTTCAGGTCCAGAGTGGAATATATTTTCACCTTCCGCAATACTTCCACCCCTCGTCGTACATCCGGCACCGGTCTTTCGATCTTCTTGATGATCTGATTGATCTTCCTGTAGTTTATGCACATCCGCAATGTGCCATCTGGCTTCGGCGCCATCAGCACCGGCGAGGAGTATTCCGACAACCGCTCCTCTATCAGCCCCTTCTCCAACAATTCCGCCGTCATCTTCCTGGCAATGCTATCCTCGTGATAACTGAATCGAGAAGGCCGTCCTATTCCTGGTACCTCCTGTCCCATCTCCCTATAGAACCTTGCCGTGTGGTGCTTGACCGAACCTCCCTCCAACGGCCCAAACACCTCCATGTGTTGATCCATCATCGCCAAGACGTCCTCCTTAGACTTTTCATTTCCCTGCCACTGTTTTGCCTGTTCCCGCAAGGCCGCCCGAGCCTTATCCGTTTCTTCCTTGATTTGTTCGTCCGTCGCCTTGCCCGGTATGTCGTCCACCGTGGCCTCCTCACCCTCCTCCTCAAACCCTTCTCTAGACCGGTACAGGGTAGGCGTTTGCCTCTCCTGATCCGCATATCTGGCCAACTGATCGATCATCATCGCGTACTGTATCGCATGTGTGCGATGATATACCCCCGAAATGTGAGTAAACGCTTCATCTCGGATTGCGGCCAAATCTCGTGTAAGGAGCTCCTCCCGATATTTCCTCGCCGCTTTTCTCGATCCCAAACGACACGCTATAATGAGTTTCTGCGTCCGACTCGGTATAGGTATCGGATCCTGAACCAAGAAATCCTCGATATCATACCACCACATTTCCGTTCGTCTACTCACCGGAAGCACTATTGTGAAATCCCCAAGGGAAATCCGATTCTTCAGCGCCTTCTTGATTCCTGCCACCGAGTCGACCATGAGGGATCGTCCCCCCACCTATCCTTGAGGAACTCGATAATTCCCGTCTTCGCCTGACTCGGCTTTGCCACGTTACATACCACGTACTGTGCCATTGGCAACGTCCTGCCATCCATTTCTTTGTTGGTCCCCCAAATTACGGCCGTGTATCGGGAAACCGTCCGTGGCCAATCTCCGTTGTTCTCTCAAGTGTTCCAGCCGCATGTCGCACAATGCCACTATTTGATTTGGTGTCCATTCGTCCTCAGATTCGCTCTCCTCATCCGTTGCCTTAGGGTCCCCCACCGCAAAAACCTCGCATGCTGCCTCGTCAGCTGCCGCCTCTTCCGACATTACGACCTTCACGGCCGCAAAACTACCAACCGTCCATCCCCTCTCATTGCCTTGAGAGTGGTCATCTGTCGACAAATGCACCATCTTGTATACCGGTGCGTTTTCATCCGCTCCATATCGCACCGTATACCCTGCACAATCGATGGACGTGCGCATTCGTCTGAGCGCGTCCAAGCTCCACAACAAGCCCCCTGTGTATGCTGGTACCACCCAAAACTTGTGGATATAGATCGAGCCGTCGGAGAGCCGAAACTTCAGCAACATCGTGCCCGTGATCGGTGTCGATCCCGACACTCCACTCACCCATCCCTGCGTGTGCCGCAGTGCCTGCCGATGCCACTGTTGTCCCCCATACTTGTCCTGAAAGTTCCTCCCCATGACACCGATTGCCGCCATCGTGTCATTGCCAATGACCTCATACCCGCCCAACTCGACAATTTCCACCTTCGTGTAGGCTAAAGGGAAATCAGCTCTTTTAATTGAATTAACCATTCTCCTAGGACTCATTGAATCCGCGCGTTCCGCGATCTTTTGGTATGTCTGGAGGATAAGTCGGTTCCGCTCCCGTTCTTTCCCCTCATCGTTTCCATTGAGTCCCGTTTTCCCTTCCGACCCCTGGTCCTTAGCTTTATCTATGTTCTCTCTCCTCTGATCCTCTATTTCCCGCCTCTCTCCCTTATCCTCCTTACTCCCTACTTCCCCCTGAGCCCCCGTATCGCCCTTATCGTCTATAGCTCCGTTATCCTTATCCTGTGTTCTTCCTGGTTGTTCTCCCGTTCCATCCCCACGAGTCCGCTCTTCTGCCTTCTGCCGTTTGTCGTGTGCCCTGCCCTCTCTCTCCCTCTCTGCTGCTCTCATCCGTTTTCTGGTTATTCCCCAGTCAGATCTATGGACTGTCGTTCTCATTTGCCATCCCCCCTGGACGGGCTGCCGTACCCCGCTCCATCTACCCGCCGGAGCAGCAAGCGTTCTTGCCGTCTTCGTTCCCCTATCAGCCATCAAATCCCGCCGCATACCCTTATGTTCCGTGTTGATATGTTCCCCACCTGTTTTGCCTTCCCCTATGATCACGACGTCATCTTTATCCTCACGCCGTCGCGGTTGCGCCTCTTCCTCCCTCGGCGTCCGTTCCTGTTCAAATATGTCATGTTTCCGTTCATGTTTTTGTTCCATTTCCTCCAAGGATATTATCCTACCCGATGGCGTGGGTGTGCCCCCTCCCGCCGCTCCCTGTCGCTCCGGTAAACCCGCCGTCGCCCCTGAAATCAATGCCTGTCGATCCGGGTGCACATACGGGAAACTGTTGCCTGTTCCTTTGCTCCCTTCACCCCCTTTTCCTCCCCTCCCTTCCACCGTCTCTCTCTTTTCCTGTACCTCTGAGGCCATCCCCGGCCTTGTTGCCGCCGAACGTTGTGTGCCCCCTGGACTTCTTCCTCGATCACCGCCACGTCCTCCGCCACCACCGCCTCGTTGCCGTAGTCCTGCCGCTGACAAGTACAATCATCGATCCTTCCGCTTCCATCCGTATTTCTGGATGTTCGCGGTGTTGAACCGTTGCAACTCGTCCAGTTCGTCCCTGTTAAACAGGTCTTCCAATCCCCCGAGCTGCCACATGCAATGTCGAATTGCCTCCTTCAATTCCCGTATAGCCGCGTTCTGCTCCTCCCGCGAGACTTTATTCATGTTGTCATGATACAGGGTGTCGTCATCGGGTATGCAGCATTCGCCCCATAGGCGTAAGAACCATACCCCAATTTGCCAATGACACGATTTGCGCCAATGGCTGTTTTCCTTCAATGCCCGTCGCTCATATTTCGGAACTCCCGGTACATTGCTGAGTCGGTCGTTCGGGGGATATCTTGCCTCGCCCGGCTTCAGCTCCCGATTCCTTGCCGCATTCGTGTAAAAGGACGGATCCATCACGTCTGGTCCGGATCCTTTCTGCCTGAACCCTCCCGCTCCATGTGCCGCGTTTACTTCCGCTGGTCGAGCATATGGATGCGGTCGACGATCCTCCCTGTTAGATCCCGGCCTTGTCCTCCCTCCGCCGAAGTCCCCCGTGCTACGTTGTGGTCTGCCCCCGCCCTGCTGGCCCCTTGTATGACCGCCGCCCCTTGTACTACCGCCGCCCCCACCAGTCTGCCGTCTTCCTTGTTGCTGCCGCATTGGTGCCTTTGGCATCTTCGCCAGAATCGCTGGATCCATCAACAGCGTCTTTATTGCCTTCACGTCTTCGTGATCCATCGTCCAAGCCACCGGGTTGGTTTTGCCTTGCCATCCCTGCCATTTAGCCTTGTTTTCGTTGGGTAGCGTCGGCAGTCTCAAGCCCGCGGCCAGCATCTCCGTTACCACGTTCTTGGTCGCCTGTTCCCTCCATAAGCCATGCCCCAAGATTAGCGGGTACACCTTCCGCTCGTCGTTGATCAGACACGCGTCCATGGCTGCCTGGAATAAGGCCGGTAGAGGCACGCGGGCCCTGACCTTATCCTGGATCACTCCCCGAACCGTTTCCAATTCCTCATCCGCATCGGTGAGTGCCACAAACCCAAAGACCGTGCCGAAGACATAATGGATCACATCCACGAACTGCCAGTGCGATCTTGCCGTATTGCCCTTGACTTCCTTTGTCGAAGACTTCCTTCCACGTCGCCTGGTTCGACAACCCCGAGTTAGCCCCCGCAATTCCCAAGACGTCCGCCAAGACAAAGCAAATAGATTCCAGATCGTTGCAACTCTGCGCCCCGCGCAGCTGTTTCTTGAACTGAACCGCAAATTGCCGCATCATGTTCATATATCGCCTGTCGTCCCCTAGGCTTTGGTCGTACCCCTGCCTTGCCAGCTCCGTATTTGCCTTCAACTCTTTTATTATCTTTTCCCTTTTTTTCCCAACCTTGGACCGAACTCCTGGTTGTACTACTCGCCCAACTCGAGCGATTCTTCTCGTCATCCTCCGATCCCTCCTCCTTTGAATCCTCATCCGACTCCGAGCCTTCCGAGCCGCTTTTCTTCTTCTACTCTTCTTCTTCTTTTTCTTTTTCTTTTTCTTTTTCTTTTCCGGTGATGCCGCCTCCGGTTCCTCCATTAATTTCAGCCGAAGCCTAGTCCAGGCTACCCAACCATCCACACACCCCCTCACCAACGACAGGTGATGCACCCACATCCGCAGTTCTGTCACCGTCGACTTGCGGACCGCGTCATCCATCAGAGCAGCCCCGTTCGCCGCGTTGTCCAAGAGCTTCTTGAGTGTCGCCCCCCGTTCCTTGATGTGTCCCATCGCGTCCATGCCGTCGTTATACTGCTTCATGGCTTCTGTAAAGAAACCCGCTTCCTTCCTCATCTCGTCCGCCCATTGCGCGTTTGCCGTTTCCAACCATGACGCCAAGTCATCAACCGGACTGAGCATCATGCGTTTGTTCCAATCGTGGAAAGCCGCAGTGACTTTGATGTCCTGCTGTCGGATTGCAAGATCAGCCGGTCAATAGCCGCCATCATTTCCGTCACTTTTCCTTCGGTTATGACCTCCCTCTCGTCCTTTATAGGCCGTACCACGTAAGCTGTCAACGCCTTCGACGAGATCTGGTCCCTGTGGTGTCCCACCGCCACCGCCAAAGCCTCCGCCATTTTGGCCAACACTCCCGTCTTGATCCCCGGCCCCCAGTGTGACTTGCCCGCTGGTAACTGCCATTCGTTCCACGCATCGATGTCGTCCTTAATGCCCCCTTCATCGGGTCCGTCCGTCCAAATTTTGAGCGAGTTCCTGCTCAGCTGTGAGTAAATCTCGATAGCCGTCGGGCTCGCTTGCAACATCTGGAGGAAGTGGTCGGACATAATCGGAGGATTCCGCGCATACGTCATAGGAGCCGCCGGCGCCACCCCCGCCTTGTCCTCCCCCTCGCCCACTCGCATAGGCGAGGGCCCCGCTTTCTCGAGTGGCGTAAACCTGATCGGTAGTACCGGTGGCGGTACCCCGCCTTGTGCCTCGTCCGCCATTCGTTGCCACTAACGTAGAAGGGAGAAATTGATAATAATAGACCCCAAACCCATATATACATGTCTCTCTCCCAATATGATCTCCATTATCCTGTCCTCATCCCTTGCAGTATCCAAGCATTGCCCGTCTCTAGCCCTCCGAGTCCTCTCTCCCTCTTTCCTATGTATCCGTCCCCACTCTCTCTTTTTTTTTTTTTTTTTTTTTCACTGATTAGTTTCCGTTGCCCCTCCCGTTTGTCACATGCTGAATTGTTCCAGCACTTCCCCATCTAACTCTTCCATCCATTCCATCATCTCCTCCGCTGTCTCCCGCTGGTCCCAAGACCCCCTTCCTTCGCGGTTAGACATCTCCTCCTCCCCTTCATCCGTTGTCTCTTCCTCCTCCTCCTTCGCTTCCTCCTCCCACTTCATGGCCAACTCTTGTATGTGTCTCACCTCCATTTTTGCCCCCAAGGCCGTCATCCATTCCTTCGTCTCCTCCGACTGCCACTCATTGCCTTCTACACTCCCCTGTGTCTGTTCCTTCGTCCATCTCATCCTCAACCGACTGACAAACTGTTTCCATTGTGCAGGATGTTCGTCGTGCCATTTGGCCTCCCAAGCCTTAGCCTCTGCTACTGTGCCCGTAAGTGCAGTCTCCACCGACAAAATAACGTCTTGTATCATGTCAACCAGTCTCCTTTCCACCTCTTGAATTCGTGCATACTGTCCCCTTGCCTCCTCTGATTCCTTGAAGTGCTTCCAACAAGGCTCCCTCATCTCAACCGGCATCGTACTCGTTCGCTTCTCCCATCTCTTCCTTATAATTTCCCATCTTGCCTCCTCCACCACCTCCTTCTGCCGTTGTGCCCGTTCCTGTCCCTGTTCCCATGCCTGGGCCAGTGCTCTCACTTGACTTCCCGAGTCATGATATGAGTCCTCTCTTATTTCTTGTTCCACCACCAATTCTCCCTCTATCTCCTCGTCTTCCGCCTTCCTCCTCACCTCCCTCGCCATCTTCAGTTCCTGTGTTACCCTGTCCACCTCCTCATCCACTGCCATTTCCTCCATTTGAGTGTGACTTGTTGCCTCTCTTCCCAACCCAATATCCGTCCTCCCTGCCGCCCTCTCTTTCTTGTCCTTTTGTGTCCACTGGTCTCTGTCCTCCCGCAACTGTTTAAGCCACTCCTGTGTCTCTTCACTGTCCCAATCGTTGCCCGGTGCATGATTCTCCACCCTCTCGATTATTCCTCGCATCCGCAATGGTTCGACGAACAGTGTCCAACTGTCCTCTCCTCTTGCTTGGAGAGTTTGTAACCATTTCTTGGCATGTGCTGCCTTCCCCGTGGCGCAAGCACACCCCGTATGTACCCTTTCCGCTACCCATTTCTCCCCCACCTTCGTTAATAAGGCCAGAAAAATATATTGGTTCCTCGCCTCCTCCGACTTGGCGAAATGTCTCCATAAACCCTCCCGCTCTCTAAACCACCGCCATTCTAACTCCCATAGTTTCCTAATTGCCATCCACCGTTTATCTCCCGTTATCCGTTCCGTGTGCAAAATTGCCTCCACCCGTTCACTCCACTCTTCACCCATCTCCTTTATAAACTGCCGTGCCTCCTCGTCCACCTTATATTCCGTCCTCCTAACTCGTCCCCACTGTTGGTCCCCCTCCGTCAGCTCCAACCTTAGTTCCCGTTCACTGACGTGTGTCCTAACGTAGAAGTGACAAGTGTTGTGTCTTGTGCTGGTTGTTGGTCCCCCACTCTCCTTCTTTTCCGTCTCCTCTCCTCCTTCCTGTCTCCCCTTTCCATTTTCCTCCATTCCTCCTTTTTTCGGAAATCCTCCCAAGCCACCATGGCCCCCACATACTCCTTTTCTGCCTTTTGGAGGTCCATTCCGTAAAGTAAGGAGACCCCATGTGAACCCACTTCTTCATCAGAAAGTAATGTCTTTCGTGTCTACTAGCCCAAGATGCCAGCGTCTTTCCATACCCACAATCCTCCTGTTCCTCCGTCTCCTCACTCGTTTCTCCACTGTCCTCCTTCTCCTCGTCAGATATTTCCTTTTCGGACTTGCCCCCTTTTTCCATACCTAACGTAGAAAGGTATGTATCGTACCTCTCCTTGTCTCCTATTCCTCTTTCCGAGCCTTCTTATTAGGCTTGTCCTGCTCCCCATCCTCTTTCTCACGTCTTTCACGTCTACCCAGCCATCCCTCCTCCCTTGCCTGTCGGACGTTCCTCCTTATCTGTTCGTCCAGATATCGTGTTCTCCTCAGTGTTGCCACATCCATGCATACCTTTCTCCTTTCGTTCGCTCGTACCACCTCCTGCCTCATCCCCTCCAGTTCCTCTGGACTTATAAGTCCCTCCTTCAACCATAACTCCATCTGTTTCTGTAAGTCCTCATATTCCTTGGTTGCCTCCGCCACTCTCTTGTATACGTCTTTTCCTACCAGTATTTCTCCCTCTGCCCACATTCCTTCCTCGCCTTCTTTCGTCTCTTCTTCCCATGCTTCCCTCCAAGGGTCAGACTGTTGCTTTTCCTCGTTCCCTTGTTTTTCTCCCTTGCCACTACCATCATTCTGCTCTTCTGAAGCCATAACAATGCCGTATACCTAACGTAGATACAATACCCTGTATCATCTAGCTCCTGTTCCTCTTATTCCCCCATCCCACACTCCTTCCAAGCCTCCCACTCTACGCACTCAGTGCGAAAAAGAAAAATAAGGACTTGAAGGGCACTGATATGGCCGATATAGGCAGTAATCCATTCTTGGTAAAAAAAGCCCGCAAAACCCCTTGAAAAAGGACACCATCTTTGCCTTGTCCACTCCCGAGGTCGCCCACCGTATATACCGTGAATTTCCCCTTGGAGTTTTGTGCCATGATGGCCCCCTCGTTTTTGTCCTCTTTCGACATGTTCCTCATGTCTTTTTCCAAACCAACTCCACCATTTGTCTCCCCCATGTTCCCTTTCCGGTTCCCGCCACTTCCAATCCTCCCCTCTCGTTTGACTGTGGGCATAAACCAACCCATCCCAGCCATCCCTCAGACCGATTTGTCACCTCTGATCAGCCATCTTCCCCCTTGTCCTCCTTCCAAACAAACCCATCCATATGCCGTGCCATATCATTATTGAGCCCCCCAAGCCTTCCAATCCATCCTTTATTTCCCCTTGTGACATGTTGCCCCATAATTTCATTCCTCCTTCATGTCGCCCATGCCCCCCCCCCCCCCCCCCATGATACTATGTGAGTCCCACTCACCTTGCCGTGCCACTTCTGTGATGCCACTCCACCACTCATCATGCCAACACGTTACCATAACAATATAATGCACAGCAAACATATAGCCAACAGTTTGCTTAAGGTTTCCCATCCCTTTTGGTGAGTAACGTGTCATGTATGTTGCATTTCCTTGACATGTATGTGCGGCAACCCCTGCTCATCACCCAAAAAGCTCACAAACAAGTAATGAATGCCTTGCACGTGTCCACTCCATATATATGCATGTAAGTGCAACAATATTCCTTGTTAAATTCCGAGTTCTCAGGCCCAAAGTGACTTCCCGCCACATGATGTGTGTGTGTCAAACATAGCAACCCTTGCTCATCCGACCAAAACACACAAGAACCCAAAGGCAATCCAAGCAATGCATGCCCCATACATAGATCCATCCACGAACAGCCAAAAACCATCAACAACCATCAAGTTCCATCCCAACAAACCATGTCGCAGACTTCGAATCTGTGTCGATTTTCTCAAGTCATAAAAGACCCAAAAATTTCCGAGTAACGAGGAAAATTTTCTACCCCGTAAACTGTGTTTTTATTAGCGACTCCAATGTTACCGAGACAAAATATTTAATGATAAAATAACTGCCTAGTATTAATTAGCGACTAGTATTAATATTTTGTAATAAGTTCATTAGTAAAACGTATTAGTGAATTCTACAGTTCCTTTGTGAATTTATTAGTTCGAGTCACGAATCAACTGAGTTGTGAGGCTGGACTTTAACACCTAGCACATGATCATGACTGGTAGCATGTATGCTCCCATGAATGGTATCATTTATGATCTACCATATATGGTCGCACCATTTATGGCAGCATGAATGGTACCATTTATATATGGTCCATCATTTATGATCGCACCATTCATGGTATTGTATCATTTATGGTTATCATTAATTTCATGATCATTTATAGTAATGATCGGCCATTTATGGCAGTGCCGCCCAGCAGCAGACTTTCGGAAATAGTTATTTAAGCGACATGTTGGCATTGATTTTTTTAAGTTACTGATCAGTATTAATCAAATGAATATAAATATCAGATGATGAATATTGAAGTCATAAGGACTCTGAACTCAAGTTCGGAACTGACATTACAATAATAGACGGTGTGTGCAACTGGCCGGTCACTGATCCGGGAGCGCCGGCTGGTGCGTACGCTATCATGCAGTGGCCGGCATGATTGATTATTGGTAATAAATTGTTTTAATAACAGGGGGAAGAAGAAGAGAAGAAACAGCAAGAAAAGAAAAAATAATGCTTCCGAACATAGCAAATCAGAACATAGCAATACAAACAACATATGCAAAAGCATAACATGACACACGCGACGCATAAATGAATTACATAACATAACAAACATGTCATGACATATACAAAACATAACACGTTATGTAATTTATGTTACGCTATGTTATGTTATGTTATGTTATGTAATGTTATGTTATGTTAACATGCTATTTTATGTTACGTTATGTTATGTTATGCTTTGCTGATGCTGATGCTGATGCTAGGCTACTAGGCTAGGCTAGGCTAGGCTAGGCTAGGCTAGGCAAGGCAAGGCTAGGCTAGGCTATGCTATGTTACAGTAATGTAATCTAATGCCATGTCATGTAATGTCATGCAATATCATGTAACGTCGTGTAAGGGCATGCTATGTTATGTTATGTTATGTTATGTTATGTTATGTTATGTTATGTTAGATATGTTTATTCATGTCATGTTGTGTTATGTTGTGTTATGCTGTGTTATGTGTTATAATTATGTAATCTAATTTTATGTAATATAACACACTGCAAGGTAGGGTAGTGTAATGTAATGCAACATCACGTAATGTAATGTCATGCAATCCAAAATGCGATGCGATGCAAAGCAATTTAACGTCATGTAATGTCATCATTTGCCATGTCATGTTATGCCATGTCATGTCATGTCATGCAATGTAACGTAATGTAATGAAATGTAATGCAATACAATGCAATACAATGCAATGTAATGTAATGTAATGTAATGTAATGTAAGGTAAGGTAAGGTAAGTAAGGTAAGGTAAGGTAAGGTAAGGTACGGTACGGTAGGCAAGTAGGTAGGTATGTATGTATGTATGTATGTATGTATGTATATATATATGTATGTATGTATGTATGTATGTGTGTATATGTGTGTGTATATATGTATGTATGTATGTATGTATGTATGTATGTATATTGATGTATGTATGTATGTACTCATGCAGAGTAAAATGCATTATGCATATTGTCTTGTGATGGTAAAATGCTATTATTATGAACAGTTTCGCAGAAAGGACAAAAAAGCATGTATGTCTTGACTTGCAACAGAAAAGGCAAATCATGGATGTCTTGGGGTGAATACTCATGGAACAAATCGCAAATTGTATTGCATATAAACAAATGTAGACTAGATTCACGCACGAATTCATTCAAAACTATATAACATTACATCATGAACAATAACAACCTTAGACGTGGTTTCCATGCGAAAGGTTTTACTAAGAAAGTTTCAAATTTGTGAGAGCAACAAAACAAACTCCTTCTATACATGACGCAGTGAACAAAAACTTATGCAAGAAACACATAGATGCATGAAATATGTGTTGCAAGGTCAAGCTAGCTTCGCCTTCACGAGAAGGCCTCACTATGAACGCTACCTCAAGACAGAACATCTCTTTTCACCACGTACCGGGGTACACCGCAAAAGGCGATTCCAATTTGCTAAGCTTAGTTGCCTTTTTTCCCTGACACGCTGCCTTTTTAGTGTCGAAACACGCAACCATTTTCATCTGCGGACCAGATCACTAGTTGAGCTGCTTCTCTGCATAATCTTATGAACGTGGTTACTGCAAGGTCACAAAACATGCAACATAACATTCATTTACAATACTTTCTAGTTTTTTTTTTTTTTAGTCAATGATTTGGGGGTGTAACAAAAAACCAGATTTTTGTTAGTCTAGTCGAAATTATGTTACACCCCCCCTGTAACGTTTCCCGGTACGTTACTGTAGCAAATGGACAATTCTCCATTCTGCCGCAAAGAACGATGAAAAAATGAAAATTTTCGTAAAATTTCTGGCTCCTCATGGACATATTTTCGCAACATTGTGTTTTTTGCGTGGCAAAAGGTGGTGCCGTTGTATCTGCAAATTACAACTTGCTTGTCATTTTTCCTTATATATATACTATACTTTATATATATACTATATACTATAATATAGTAAGCAAGGTTTAATGAGAAAGAGACGAAAGAAAAATAAAGGAGAGCTTAATTCAAATGAATTCTGGTTACAAGGAACGACAGTATAAGCTCATAAGGAAATCTGGAACTAAGGTTCAACAGAAAGCTCCTGGAAAGAGCAAATGGATGAGAAAAGAAAGAGAAAAAAAAGATAGAAAGAAAGAAAGGAGGAAAGAGAAAAAGGAAAAAAAACAAGGAAAAGGACAGAATGAAGAAAAAAAAAAAAAAAAAAAAAAAAAAAAAAAAAAAAAAAAAAACAAAAAAACAAACAAAACAAAACACAAAAGAGAATAGAAACAAAAAACAAAAGAAACAAAAAAAAATACACGAAACAAAAGACAACAACAGAGGCAGCGACAAACACCAAAAGCAAACACAAGCAAACAAACACAAAGCCAGACAGGGGCAAGGGAGACGATACTGAACTAGAAGGCAAGAGCAGAAAGCGCAGGTAGAGTTAATACATAACTAACAATGGGCGCAAGTGAATCAATTGACAGTCAGTGAGACAGCTCTTAAGAAAACTGCAGCACCTAACTCAATTCACTCGCTCCCAGAGGCTGTCGTAGCCAGGAGGGTGGTATGCAGAGCGTAGCAAGGCTCGACGTGGCGTACTCGCGACGCGATTATGCCGAGCTGCAATATCCAGAAGGACCAGCCCCAAGCCTGGCAACCTCATAGACATGCAGCCTCAAGCTAGTCGAGCCAAACCACTCCGCACCCCACCCCCCTCATAGACCAGAAGAAACTCCACAAGCCACAACCATAAACATAAAGCTGTACCACACATGAACTTGACCAAACCTGTCAGGCAGCAGCATGTAAGAAAAATGAAAAAGAAAAAAGAAAACAAAAGGGGAAAAGAAAGAGAGAGAGAGAGAGAAGAAAAAAAGATAGAGAAAGGATAAGAAAGAGTCGAACTTCTTCATCATTTCACTTCAAGATCTCTAGGTCGGCGAACAGTGTGGGACTCGGGTTAAGACCGCAAAAGGACCCCCTACCCACTAAACTAAAACGGGCCCTGTAAAAACTCCCGGAAGGAGAAAAATAGCCCCCCCCCCAAAAAAAAAATGCAGTTAAGCACGAACGCCTGAGGGGGCTAAACGCTATGCCCAAGAAATAAACGAGAGAGAGAGAGAGAGAGAGAGAGAGAAATCGAGAGAAAGAGAGAGAGAGAGAGAGATCGAGAGAGAGAGAGAAAGAGAGAGGGAGAGAGAGAGAGAGGGAGAGAGAGAGACAGAGAGAGAGACAGAGAGAAAGAAAGAAAGAAAGAGAGAGCGAGAGAGAGACAGAGAAAGAGAGAGAGAGATAGATAGAGAAAAAGAGAGAAAGAAAGAGAAAACGAAAGAAAAAGGCAGTCCGGAACATAAAGAGCTTAAGGAGTCAAGGGCGACTGCGATGAGTGAGAATAAAGGGAACAGCAGGAGTAGATGCTTGTCTCTGTAAATGAGATATCAAGTACGAGTGCTTATCAACTCTGGGGCGAAGGCGTTTATGAAGGGGGGCAGTCCTAAGCAGGGGAGCAGGAAGTAGAGCACGAGAACGATCAAGCATAGTGCGCCAATTGAGGAAATTAAACCTAGCAAGCTCAAACACAATAATACATTTGATACGCCTCCCGTACGAGCCTGAGGAGTAAATAGAGGGAAGGAAATGAGTGGCAGCAGAATCAAGGTATTTGATAAAATCAGAAGCCTTCGAACCTAAAACACCAAAACTAGAGAGAGCGAAAGGGATACAAGTGGTGCCAGTAGCTCGTCCTCTGGGGCCATGCTTCGCAGTCTTAGATCTCTTTCTACCACGCACAGCATAAAGAGGATCAACCAGCGACCTGCCAATATAAGAACGTTGCAAGGGGTTGACAAGGGAAACGTCGGTATCAACCTGATGCACATCAACATCAAGACTAAAGGCAGGATAAGCTTTCCCTTGGTTTATGCTGCAGTCGTGAGCCACGTCTCTATGAACATGAAAACCGGCGTATTGATCTTGTTATCATGAAAAATCGCATTCACAACAGAATCATGTTTTAGCGTATCAGCAACACCATGCAAGAGCTTACAGCCTAAATCAGCATGCACTTTGAGATCAGAGGGGGAATGAAATATTCTACCACACTTAAAGCACTGCAAGCTCCTGAAGCGGAGAGATGGATGGCGAAGAGAAGACATGTCAGATAAAGAGGGAAGGAAAGAGAGAGACAAGGAGAGAAGATTAGAACCTGCAGACTGAAAAGAGACAATAAGAGAGAGCGATGAAGATGGGACAAGTGAGACAACATGAGGGGGAGCCGAACTAACAGAGAAATGACATGACTTACAAGAGCATTTGCTGTGATAATGGTGAGGAGAGCCAACTGGGCAAAATTGAGAACAGTCAGGGGCACAGAGATGAGACATAAACAAGGAAGAGAAAGATAAAGAGGCATCAACAAGGCCAGCGCGCCGCTGAGCCATGAGGTCCCACTGCGGATTGGAGAGGCGATAGAGACGATTAATAGGAGGACAAGTAAGGGGAATAGACGCCTCGTTGCCTTGACACCTGATACGAGCACAGTAAGGCTGAGGAGCAGGAGTCAACGGACGAGAGCCATTCAAAGTGCCTAACGCGGTTTAAAAGAGAGGTGAAGCACTTCTGGAGATGAGCATTATGTTTGGAGCGGCCCCTAAGTCGGATGTATTCAGTTAGGTAAGGAGACGATGTAAAAGTGATAAAGAAACTGAGAGGTGATAGGTTCACTAACATCAGAAAGAGGAGAACACATAGGTAGCACATTATCCAAAGAGATAGGAAGAGAGGATGAATTAGAATGGGAAGAGATGGGGAAAGCGCGCTGTAGGAAACGCAGCCTATCAATCGTCGGAGCAATCTCCAAGAACATAGGATGAACAACAGGATCCTCAAGCTCAAGATCAGGGTCAGGGTGAGTGAAAAAAGGAGAGGAGATAGTCAGGAGCAGCCATCCGCAGGATAGGGAGAATACGAGGTAGGGATTGCGAGATGGATGCAGCATAGGCAATAGGAGCAAGCATGGGAAGATCAGGAAGCTTGAACCCGCCTAAACGACACGGAAGAAAAAGACACAGCACGGCGAAGATAAGAAGGAAGGGAATCAAAAGCGGCGGGACAAACGCCAAAACAATTAAGAACAGAGCGAAAGAGGCGCAGATGAAAACGATCAAGAATAGGAAGAAGAATAGTAGGAGGGGTAATACGAAGGGTATGCATCAGATAGGACGGTAAGGTGGAAGAAAGGATATGGTAAGAAATCTGATGAGAGACATCAGGGACGATAGGGCATCAAATACAGCATCAATACGAGAGAAGGCCTTAGTAACAACAGCATCAGCCATATGTTCGTCATTGTAGTTACTAATGATACCACCTAACAACTTACAAAAACCAATATCAATGGATTTATTGTGCTCAGCAGCAAACTCTACAAGATGAGAGGGAGGATCAGAGCGAGAGTGCCAGAGAATAAAGACAAGAGAAACGTTTTGATCCCATTCAGAGGAAGCGATAAGGGCACGAGCGGCCTGAACAGCATCAGAAGCGGAACAGGCAGGAACAGTGAAATATCAGCATAAACAACAGCAGCTGAACGCGTGTGCTCAATACGGTCATGAGTCTGTTTCACAACACTGTTACAGGCAAGAAGCATAGACAGGTGTCGCCCTGACTACAACCATCATCATAAGAGAGACTTAGCAAAGTAAATGATGTAAGTAGAAGCGCCAGGCCCATACTGTAAATCAAAGAAAGCAAAGTGAGGAGAAAGCTTATTATTAGCATAAGCTCGGTCCAACATGCTGTCCCTGGATCTGCTGTTGAAGAAATTTTGTGCGTCTATGCCAATAACTGTGGGCGAAGGCGCGCCTGGAAATAACAGCCAGGGTAGCAAGTACCGCTGCTTGATTGCCTCCGTCCGCACCTAGAGCAAACTGAGTGAGGGAGAGGTCAAGGCTTTTAGGGCAGGCTTCAGCAGCGGCTTCATCATCAGTCTTAGCAATCAGTAAGCACACAGCAGTATGAGCCAGAAGATAAATAGCAGGGCCCCAAGAAATAGGCCTGATCTTCCTACGACGGGGAGCACCATACCAAAGCCCCGTGCCCTTTCTGACACGGAAAGCAGGAAGAGAGGAAGCAGGTAAGTTGCCATTGGCAATATGCTTGGCAAAGAGAAAAAGGCACGGCTGACAGTGAGGATCATTAAGCAAATAAGAGAGAAGGCGAGGCGACCAACCATAGATATCAACAACATTATCATGCAAAAGGGTACGGATGGCAGCATTGAGGTGCTTAATATTCAGATCATACACAGGACGAAAAGGAGAAGGCAAGGGGGGCGCATCAGCAGGGCGACAAAGGAACTTAGCGGATAAGAGCTGTTGAACAGAAGGATCAGAGGGATCCGCAGGCTCAGAGAAGTCGAAAATATTGCGAGCCTTGTTGAGCTGGTTGGATTCGAGTCTCGAAATGAGGCGACGCTTGAGAATGGCATCAGGGGTAAGGGGGGAATTGGAGGAGGGCCGTGGAGGAGGAGGAGGCCGAGGATGACGAAGAGCAAGTGGGGGGAAAGATTCGAGAGGTTAAGTGAGCATCATCGCAGGTTCTCATAATCCATCGAGAGAAGGCAATGCGAAAGGGCGTAAGGACCGAGGTAAATGCGTGCATCTGAAAGGTCTGTTGAGCGGAGGGCTCCAAGTTTGACAATGTGATATGCAGATGGGGAAAAGAGACCTGAGATCATCTAGATCAAGAACCTTTGGGCCATGCCGGACGAAATTTAGTAAATGAGGTGCAACAGGAGATGGTGGAGGATCCGGGAGCAGATTTAGGGGAGGAAGATGAAGGAGAAGAGAGCTGATAAAGAAGAGAAACTGTGGATGAGGACAAGGAAGACGAGGAAGACGATTGAGAGGAAGAAAGAGAAGAGGAGGAGGAGGAGGAAGACGACGAGGAGGAGGAAGAGGAGGCAAAGGTTTTTTATTATTATTATTATTATTATTATTTTTTTTACAGTAAGCAAGGTTTAATGAGAAAGAGACGAAAGAAAAATAAAGAAGAGCTTTAATTCAAATGAGTTCTGGTTCCAAGGAACGACAGTACAAGCTCATAAGGAAATCTGGAACTTAGGTTCAACAGAAAGCTCCTGGAAAGAGTAAAATGGATGAGAAAAGAAAGAGAAAAAAAGATAGAAAGAAAGAAAGAGAACTTTTAACAAAATTATTATTATTATTATTATTATTATTATTATTATTATTATTATTATTATTATTATTATTATTATTATTATTATTATTATTATTATGGACACCGTGATAGCCCAGTGGTCAAGTTCTACCATCTGGGCCCTGTCGCCAGTTCGATTCCCGTCGGTGCCACCAGTATTTTCATTGAACATACCGATCCGTCTGGACCAGTATTTTCATTGAACATACCGGCCCGTCTGGAAGTGTTGGAACTGCCCTTGCGGGGGTGTCATTAGAGCTTATCGTCAATTCTTCGTACTCCCCTCACGGGTGAGACGATGGAGGCGCATGTGCAGAAATGCATCAGCCATTGACAGAGAAGCACTATTATTATTATTATTATTATTATTTGGACACCGTGATAGCCCAGTGGTCAAGTTCTACCATCTGGGCCCTGTCGCCAGTTCGATTCCCGTCGGTGCCACCAGTATTTTCATTGAACATACCGGTCCGTCTGGACCAGTATTTTCATTGAACATACCGGTCCGTCTGGAAGTGTTGGAACTGCCCTTGCGGGGGTGTCATTAGAGCTTATCGTCAATTCTTCGTACTCCCCTCACGGGTGAGACGATGGAGGCGCATGTGCAGAAATGCATCAGCCATTGACAGAGAAGCACTATTATTATTATTATTATTATTATTATTATTATTATTATTATTATTATTTTACAGTAAGCAAGGTTTAATGAGGAAAGAAAAAGAGGAAACAAAGAAGAACAAAAGATAAAGAACTTTTTTTTTTTTTTTTTTTTTTTTTTTTTTTTTTTTTTTATATTTAATTGCCTTCTGCGTAAGCTTCTTTTTTCTTTGTAACTTTTCGCTTCAACCTCCTTTCTTTCACTTCGTTTGTGTTCATGGGTTATCTGCTCTGAATAGGCCAATTATGAGGGCAAATTGCTCGATTTGTCAAGCCAGAATCTTGGAGCTTTTGGTGCTTCGGCAGTCGCCAAGGGACTGCAGGTCACACAGACTGCAGGGCCTTTGCAATTGCTGTTGCGCCTGCGGCGCCGATCTTCTTGTTGTAGAGGACGAGTGTAGCCAGGCTAGTGGTCACCTGAAGAGGTAGGCCAATCGCCTTGGCGCCTTCAACCCCAATATCGTTAGCACCCAATTCGATGCTGCGAATACTATTGTTTACCTTCATCAGGGAAGGTGGTTCTTCTTTCGCTTTGACTACTTTGCCTGCAGCCTCCACATCGCCTTCATGAAGTTTGCCTCTTCCAACCATCTCACCCTGCAGTGCTTTTGCGATTTGCTTCGCTCCTTCTGGTCCGATGTCGTTGTATTGCAACTCAAGATTGGTTAAGCTGGTGTTCACCTTCAAGAATTCAGCCAAAGTAGCCGCTTCTGCAGGCCACAACCATGTTGATGATA
>WBZZ01003031.1:10000-15000 GCA_019918135.1 Paulinella micropora | reverse complement strand
TTATTATTATTATTATTATTATTATTATTATTATTATTATTATTGCCCAGTGGTCAAGTTCTACCATCTGGGCCCTGTCGCCAGTTCGATTCCCGTCGGTGCCACCAGTATTTTCATTGAACATACCGATCCGTCTGGACCAGTATTTTCATTGAACATACCGGCCCGTCTGGAAGTGTTGGAACTGCCCTTGCGGGGGTGTCATTAGAGCTTATCGTCAATTCTTCGTACTCCCCTCACGGGTGAGACGATGGAGGCGCATGTGCAGAAATGCATCAGCCATTGACAGAGAAGCACTATTATTATTATTATTATTATTATTATTATTATTATTATTATTATTATTATTATTATTATTATTATTATTATTATTATTATTATTGTTTGGACACCGTGATAGCCCAGTGGTCAAGTTCTACCATCTGGGCCCTGTCGCCAGTTCGATTCCCGTCGGTGCCACCAGTATTTTCATTGAACATACCGATCCGTCTGGACCAGTATTTTCATTGAACATACCGGCCCGTCTGGAAGTGTTGGAACTGCCCTTGCGGGGGTGTCATTAGAGCTTATCGTCAATTCTTCGTACTCCCCTCACGGGTGAGACGATGGAGGCGCATGTGCAGAAATGCATCAGCCATTGACAGAGAAGCACTATTATTATTGTTATTTTATTATTATTATTATTATTATTATTATTATTATTATTATTATTATTATTATTATTATTATTATTATTATTTTGGACACCGTGATAGCCCAGTGGTCAAGTTCTACCATCTGGGCCCTGTCGCCAGTTCGATTCCCGTCGGTGCCACCAGTATTTTCATTGAACATACCGGTCTATTTCTGGACCAGTATTTTCATTGAACATACCGGCCCGTCTGGAAGTGTTGGAACTGCCCTTGCGGGGGTGTCATTAGAGCTGATCGTCAATTCTTCGTACTCCCCTCACGGGTGAGACGATGGAGGCACATGTGCAGAAATGCATCAGCCATTGACAGAGAAGCACTATTATTATTATTATTATCATTATTATCATCATTATTTCAAGTTCTACCATATGGGCCCTGTCGCCAGTTCGATTCCCGTCGGTGCCACCAGTATTTTCATTGAACATACCGGTCTATTTCTGGACCAGTATTTTCATTGAACATACCGGCCCGTCTGGAAGTGTTGGAACTGCCCTTGCGGGGGTGTCATTAGAGCTTATCGTCAATTCTTCGTACTCCCCTCACGGGTGAGACGATGGAGGCGCATGTGCAGAAATGCATCAGCCATTGACAGAGAAGCACGCACTATCATTATTATTATTATTATTATAATATTATCATTATTATTATTATTATTATTATTATTATTATTATTATTATTATTATTTGGACACCGTGATAGCCCAGTGGTCAAGTTCCACCATCTGGGCCCTGTCGCCAGTTCGATTCCCGTCGGTGCCACCAGTATTTTCATTGAACATACCGGTCTATTTCTGGACCAGTATTTTCATTGAACATACCGGCCCGTCTGGAAGTGTTGGAACTGCCCTTGCGGGGGTGTCATTAGAGCTTATCGTCAATTCTTCGTACTCCCCTCACGGGTGAGACGATGGAGGCGCATGTGCAGAAATGCATCAGCCATTGACAGAGAAGCACTATTATTATTATTATTATTATTATTATTATTATTATTATTATTATTATTATTATTATTATTAGTATTACTCCCAACCCCCTGCAAAACGGCTGCAATGTAAGGGCTAGGTATGAACTAGTTTGCACAAACAGACTTTGGTGCACAGCACTCGTTTTCTGTTCTCTGTCAATTTATGCCTGCCCTCGTGTCCCTTTTGCACTTGCAATGCTTGGGAATAAGCAGGAAATGACAGGACAAGTGTGTTTTGTTGTCTGAAACAAATTTGGATGTCTGTGTAGTCTGCAATTGTATGATGGACAGGGAATGTGACGTGGTTTGTATGTTTATGAGGGTCCGTTGCGACTGGTTTCGTCTGTTCTTTCACACACAACCAAGCACTCTCCTGGCTTTTATGTGATGTCCTCACACTGTTGTTACTGTTTGCAGTGTTGTGTGGGAAGAGGAGATAATGGGTGGGTATGTCGAGGTGTCAACAGGAATGATGCGTGGGTGTTTGTTTGCAACACGTTCTCCCCACTGTTTGTGTGTGGCAAAAGCGTGAGCAAATTAGGTACAAAACACACACTCTTCCCTCTATCGTCCTCTATCAGTCTTGTGCAATGTATCCTCTCTCCTTAGTTATACGTGTCAAATAAATAGGGTCAGTGGACTGGTTGAATTGGCGTAAAAGAAAAACAGGTATGGGACTCCACTTTTGCCGGTTCTGTTCGAAAAGAATATATTTAATGATGCCTATCCTTTTACTCAAACCAATCCAAGCCACTCCGCTAAAAACCCAATTCTCTGTTCTTATATAAATAAGGATCAAAGATGGTGGGAAATGTGGGAGACTAGCGGAGCCAAAAACAACCAAGGCAAACACCATCCAATGCCCGTTGTCAGGCCTAACGATAATATATTCCGGTCTAAAAAGTGTAACAGCCACTGCTAGTAATATTATTAATATCGTTACCCGGTTAAGAGGGTTATTAATATTAACTGCCTCTTATTGTGTCCGGTTTGACACAGGGGTATATTAAAGTAGCACATATTTACCTATCTGCGCCTACAGATCATAGTAGTAATCATAGTAGACGGTGAGCCGGCTTGACTTGAACTGCCTCAGTCACTAGAAGACGTTCGCAGTACTTGACCCGGTTTGAATTATTCAACTTGAAACTGAGATTTTTTACACGCTTCAGCTCTTCCGACTGAGTCTATTGAGAGTTGAAAGTTACGTCACGGTCACTGCAATATATATGTGGCAGTCACACTGGCAGTGAGTTGGCAGAGTCACCACGTGGTAGTGAGCAGCAGAGAGCCCGGGCCGGGCCGTATTAATATAAACTGCTCAGTTAGGAGTCCGGGGCTGCTCAGTCCCACTCAGCTTTCAGTTTCAACGCAACACTGTGAAGTCACGGTTTGGCTCGGGAGTAGGAAGCCTGCATGATTTATTAAAATACTCAGTGCCACTGAGAGTCATAGGCCGCACGGGTTGAGCCTCGGTGGGAAGCTCCGAAGCCGCGCCAGACCGCCGCGGTCCGAGTCTCCAATGAGCCTGAGAGACTAGTAGAAGCAGTGGAAGAGTTAATTATTATTTGCCACTACAATAAGAGCTGAGGTGTACAGAGGTTCTATGACTCCCGAGTCACGTGGCACGGTGGCAGTTGAAGTATTTTATTTAGTACTATCAACTTCAAACTTGAACCCGGTCAGGTGTCACAGATCACTTTTCTTTTTTTTTTCATTTTTTTTCAAATGTATTTATTTATTTTTTGTTCCACAAGCACTGTTTTACCGTATATTGTAACAATAGAATACTGTGCCAGCTGCCGCCGCCGTGACCGTGGCCTGGTCGGACTCAGAGTCCGGGAGGCACACATGCTGTGGCTCGGACGGAGGCTCACATAGAGCTGAGGCGGCCGCTGGAGGCTGTGGGAAGCAGACTCAGAAGAGATAAAATGGAAGAGGTATCAAGAGATATTAATACAAAAAGAGAAAGTAGGTGAACATCAGTAAAGACAGTGGATATGCTCCTTTCCTGCGGAGGCTCAGCCTGGCGGAGGCTCTTTGTAGCGTGGGGCAGATCTGTCACCTCACAGTGTAGAGTATGTTGTTCTGCCGCGGCCCGGATGTTGTGAAGTTCTGCCGCAGCCTGGTCTGATCCTTGGTGTGCGTCATCCCAGATTTCAATCATGTCATTTTTGATAACCTAATCATACTGACGGCTTGAAGGCACTGAGCTTTCACGTCAGATTTGCCACTTCAGTCCGACTCCGAAGGTAGGCAAATAGGATTGTCGATATTTTTTTAATTACTGATTACTACAGTAAGTAAGACTCTTGAACATTATACACTACACATGAGTCCTCGATAGAAATACTAAGTATTCGGAATCTGAATAATCTGAGAAGCGCGCAGTTGATGATGAAAGAGCAGCCCGTCCGCCTTTTCCTTTAAAATTACATTTTTGTGTTTTGAATGCGGCGAATTACATTTTTGTGTTTTGAATGCGGCATGCGTGAAGTCTTGCGAGACATCAGTACTGACCCAAAATTTTGTTAAAACTACAGCCTGAGTCTCTCCAACATATATGATTTGCTGCATACACACATACCGACCCAAGCGGATAATAGCCTTCTTCTGCTTCAAGGTCCGTGGCGTCTTCTGGACGTTCCTCCAGTATCGTCTGCAGAGGAGCGTGTGGTTCTAGCATGGATTCCAGTGTTCTATTGAGGACAGGGACTTCCAAGTGCTCATTGTCAAGGCTCAAAGAGTCGAATAAGTCATCCCAGTTGTCCTCGTCTTCGTCATCGCTTTCATCGAAGTGTAACCGGCAGTGGTAACCGATGTTTCCCTCCTCAGGAAATTCCACACGGGACTGGTGGCAGGGTGGAATTGGGTTCGATTGTGGAGAGGGAACAAGATTGCGACAAGCTTCTTCAATAGTCATGTGCGTGGAATGGCGCTGGTTGTGGTCCTTGTGGTCAGATACCAGCCTGGGTATAGGGCGCACACGAGATGTTACGGCGGAAACCTTGCTATGTGTCCATAGATCCCTAATCATAACCTTTAGCTGCTTACCAGCGCCATGGGAAGTTTTCTTTGTTGGAAAATGCACGTCTGTTGGGGTGAAGTTGATTATTCTCTTGCCTGGAGCCTTTGGAAAAAGCCACGCTGTTGGATTGACTGCTGCGCAGATCTTGATTGTCATCTTGCTGTCTGTTAGTACTTCTGTTAAATGTACCAGGAGGCCTGGGGTAAACTCCATTTTATTGACACCCACTACAAGTCACAAAAAATTTGTTTGAGAAAAATATTTCGTCAGTATCATTACCTATCATAAAATTGCCACTTTTTCACTCACGGAATAA
>WBZZ01003030.1:60000-95046 GCA_019918135.1 Paulinella micropora | reverse complement strand
GTGTAAATTCAAACATCCCGGCGTGTAACGGGAATGTACCGATCAGGCCAAAGTTCGCCTTCAGCGGTGTCTTTGTGGTTGCATGGGATGCATGCGTCCACTTCCCTGTCTATCTCCTCCTTCATCCCTTTCCACCAAAATCGCCTCGCTATGAACCTGAGTTCTTTGTCGACCCGGATGTGCCAGTAAGGGGCAGTTATGGGCTGCGACATATATAAAGCGCCTCAACTTCTCTGGTATCCAGAGAGTCCATTTGTCAGGCTGTGATGCAAATTTGCCATGCTGGCCCTTGTACCACAATAGCCCATCTCTCCACGCCATCTCCTTCATCTGATCTTTGATCTGTGGAGTCTTTTTAAGCTCATTAGGGTTCTTGTATAACGTTATGAGCTCCTTGAACTCCGGATCCGTCGCCTGTTGCTGCCTCCACGCGGTAGGCGAGGTGATATGGATAGTACCGTCCTCCAACCTTACTCCTACCCTCTCCGGGTCTTCATCAAGCTCGCTTCGATTTTCCTGTGGAGGTTCAGTACAGACCTCAGTCGTCTCCTCCTCTTCTTTTATATTCGCCTTCGCGTTCTCGTATGCCTCATAAGACCACTCAGCGTCTTCGAGAACATGCGCCTCACAGCATATGCCATGCTCCGGGCCTTGAGGACTATATCGTAGACCCGTGCGGTCATAACGAACGCCTCTTGCCATCTGCATCGCCTCTATGTGGCTCACCTCGTATACCTTGTCCGTGGACAGGTCCATCATCTCCACTGATGATACGAGAGCCGACACCTCCGACTGAAACTCTAGCCTGGAAAGGCTATCAGCGACTACGTTTCGCTTTCCCGGTAAGTAGACCATCGTGAAATTGAAACATGACAAGAAAGCTTGCCACCGCGCCAAACGGCCGGTTTGTTCATGATTCATCAACCAAAGAAGGTTGTGATGATCGGTCCTAACCGTGAATAGAGGTCCTCCCCACAAGTATTCTCTGAGCCTCTTGAGAGCCCATACTACTGCCAACGCCTCCCTCTGTCGCGTGCAGTAATTTCGCTCCGCCGCACACAGCTTTCTACTAATAAACATGATCGGGCGCAACTTTTTCTCCTCATCTTCTTGTTGCAGCACCGCGCCAATCGCAAACTTAGATGCATCCGTGTCGACTACGAACGGTTTTCGTAAAGTCGGGCATCATAAGTAATAATCCGCCGTCCTTGGGATCTTTATAAATGATATCTTTGAGCGTATTAAACGCCTGCAAAGCCTCCTCATCCCACTTCTCAAAGTCTCCAAAATCAATCATCTTCTCCAGCTTAGCCCGAGTTGCACCCCAATCGGGTATGAACTGGCTGTAGTACTGTGCCATCGCAAGAAAAGAGTGTAACTCCGTGCGATTCTTTGGCAACTGTCTACTCATGATCTCCTCCCTCTTTTTGCGCGATATCGAGACCCTATTATGAGAAGTCTCGTAACCCAAATACGTCACACTTGTCCTGGAAAGCTGACATTTCTTTAGGTTGCATTTCAGGCCAAAAGCTTCGATGCGCCTGAAGACATCTGACAAGTGATCGATATGCTCTTCCATTGTGTTAGAGTATACGATGATGTCATTGATGTAACAAAATGCATATTCTCCCGCCTTCTGTCCTCTCCTTCTCATAAAACCATCCTCCGACTGGTCGTCATATTGACCGCTCAACATCTTCTGCATCGCCTTCTGAAAGAGCCCCGGGGCCTGTTTGAGTCCCATTGGAAGCACCTTCCACTGGTATATTTCCATACCCACAACGAATGCAGTCAGCCATCTGGATTTCTCGTCCAGTGGTATCTGCCAGAAACAGTTCTTAAGGTCAATGACCGAATAGAATTTAGCATTCCGCAGCACCCTTCTGCCTTCTTCTAAGGTCGGCAGAGGATTTCTCTCTTCCTCTAGCACCTTATTCACACGGGCATAATTGATCGTCAAGCGCCATTCTCCTCCTGGCTTAGGGACGATTTTCGGTTGAGAGACAATTGGAGATGTAGATCTCTCAATAAAGTCCTCATCGAGCAACTGTCTCACATTCTCCTCCGCTATTTTTGCCTCATGTATGCTCAAATTTGCCCTCCGTGGTGCCGGAGATGGCTCCGCACCCGGTATCTTGTAAATGACAGCAGTGAAGTCATCCGACTTTACACCACCTGCCCGAGGAGGGTCGAAAATTTCTCTGTACGCCTCCATCTTAGCTTTGAGAAACGCCTTCTCTCTCTCCGAACCCACTCCTTCTTCTAAAATTTTCCGCGCCGCCGCTTGGAAATCTTCCTCCGACATCTTCTTATGCTCCTTGAGGGGCGCTAAGTCCTCCACCAAACTCAAATCTTCCTCGGACAAATCGTCTAGTCCCGTTCTTTCATACGTGACTGTGTCCGGCTCATCATCATGACCCAGCCCGACAAGCATATCAATAAGGTTCGCGTATTGTATCGGAGCCTTACGGGTGTAGAAACCATCAAAGCATGTGAAAGCTTGAGGTATCAATTTCAACTTGTCCTGGGCTCTGAGCTTTTGCTTGTATGCACTGCTCTGCTCCCGAGACCCGAGTCGACAAGCCACCACTAACTGTTGCTTGCGAGAAGGAACAGGTATGGGATGATCAATAAGCCGGTCCCTTATCTCCTGTGCCCAGATCGCCTTCTCATTGTATGGCAGAATGACAGTATACGGCTTGTTACTCTCAAATAGAGTCCGTAGACACTTTTCACTTCAGTTAATGAGCGCGGCCAGGTAGGCACATCGCCCCAAAAGTTCGTGATAAAAGTTTTAATGTCATCCACTGGAGTATCGGGGATACGCCCCTTCCTCCTTGGCACAAACGCCTCTCTCTTCTCATCTGACACCTTCGCATGGTAACAGTAGCCATTAGTAATATGGACATCTGCCCCGCCACCTTCTGCGAATCTGGCCAACGACGGGCACTGTTTCGCAACACATATTATCTCCTCATTACGCGCTACGACTAAGTCATCAATAGACTTTCTGTCCCATGCGGGAATCGTAACCGTATACGCCTGCATCTCCGTCTCCCAATTGTCGGTCCAGGTCAGTTCCTCCGGCACTGTGACATAGGGGTGTACATAGGCTTCAGTTGCCTCATGTACGAAGGCCAACTTTTTCCTCTCCGTTGCTAGACTCAGCTCAAAAGCCTCGTATGAGTCAGTAGCAGTCATCGGATTAATATCCTCCTCCTCTCCATTCTTCACTCCATAAATCACCCGCCGTGCGGCGCAATCGATCACAGCCCCCATCGTAGCCAATTGGTCATACGACAGCAGGATTGAACCGTGGTAATCGGGGACAACATAGAGGTCCGCACGATATACTCGACCGGATTTCAATTTGAAAATTAATGTGACGATGCCCGTAATTTCCGTACGGCTGCCTACCCCTTTTAGGGTCCCCTTTGTTTTTCTAATGGTTTTGTCCACCCATGTCCGGTGACTATTCAAAAACTTCTGGCCGACAAGATTAATATTCGCCATCGTATCATTACCAACTTTTAATGTGGTTTGTAAAGTTTCACAAAAGAGGTCAGTGTAGCATAGCGCGTCTGGTCTATGTAAACTAGCTGCTAGCACATGAATTTTTCGTTCTAGGGTTTTGAGTCTAAGCTCAAGTTCCTTGTCCTCTTCTCGTTCTCCCCCCTTTTCCGCCAACTTAACTTCTTGAGTCTCCGGGGCTTCCGGTATCTCGAGTGTCTTTTGGACAGAGTCTGGTACACCGAGTGTACTCGTGTCTATAGCAGAGACTATTGAGTCCTTTGGCGGGGGTACGGTCCGCTGCTTCTTCGTAGGAGGAGACCTAGCCTTTGGTTTCGGCTTCCTCTCCTCCATCGCCTTCTTCGCCTTCCTATTCGCATCATTTATATATTAGCTCTCGAAGGATGAACTAGCAAGTGCTTACCTTGAGGCTTGTGAGGCTGTGTGCCTTCACCTTCACGTCTAGGAGGAACGGAACCGTTCGTATCCTGTTCAGCAACAGTAGGCATAACTGTGACTGTCGGATTAAAAAGAACAGTTTTTATCTCCTTCTCTCTCTTCTTTTCCTCTCTCTTCTCCTCCCGTCAGTCTACGACGACAACACGCTCACCTGAGCCGGTGTCTTCGTCTTGACGTCCCCCCTCCGTAGCGGTATAAGCTTGCTGGGGGTAGTTGGAGCTGGAACTGGTGCTATAATTCCAGTATCCGTGTCCTCTGGGAGGGCGCGCTGGGGTCCGTCCTCCCCTTCCACGAAAGCCTCGTCCTCGTGGTGCCGCCCCTCTTGGTGTCCCTCGGGACCCTCGTGACGATCCTCTCGTCTCTCCTCCTCCTCTAGTCGGCGCCTTTGATCGGCCCGATGTCTCTCTCTTCTCCCTTCTCTTCATTCTGTCAAGGAAGTAAATGATGGCCTCCCGGAACTCCGCATCCGAGACCATATTCGCATTCCACCTCCCCTCCTCCAACTCCTTCTTGTACATGGCGTACATGGTCTTTTTCATGCCTTCGAGCTCTCTAAGGAAAAGATTTCGCTGCCTATCATCAAGAGAGTCGTGGCTGAAGAGGCAATTGCCTACTCCTTTCTGTGCCTCATGCTTACACGCCATGTATGAAAAATAGCGGTAGCACGGCGTCGGCTCATCTCTCCCCCTCTTGAGACCTGCCGTTCGAGTTGCATGTGCTGCTTGAGCACCTCCAACCCCCTGTGTCGCGGCACTGGAGAATGACTCGGTGGCCGTGTCCGATTCGGAACACGCGTCGAGCACCTCCTTGAACAGGTCGCCCGGCGGAGTAGCCGCTACAGTCCTCTCGTATATATTCGTTTCTAAAAAATCCGCCGTCTTCACCGCCGTGAAGGTCGGACAGGACTGTATGATCCTTGCGAGCTTGCTCGGGTGTCGTGTACACAAAGCACTCAGGAAGTACAAAATGATAGACTTCCGGCTATAAAAGAGCCCGTACTTGGCGCTGACCTCAGTGAGGATCGCTGCCAACCTCGTGCCAATGCCCAGCCCTTCGTTCACCTCTTGAAAAATCTCAAACCCAATCAAAGTACCAGTGCACAGGTGCTGATACCCATGAGTTTTAAAGTATTGCAAGAGGACGGCAACTGGCACCATGCATTGCAGGTCTGAGGCTGCTCTCCTAGCCGCCACCTCTACCGCTCTCATCGCCTTGTACTCCCCAACATCAAACCCTTGTGTGATGATTGATGGGTCCAACAAGGTGTACAACGCCTCATACTCCTGTGTTTCGTCCGTTGGATGCTGCTTCATACAAGCATCAATTCTTCTGAGCTTGTCTCGAAGGTTCGCATCCGTGCCCTTCTGACTCGCTGTCTCTGCATACAGCGTCAGAGCAGTGGCATCGGACTTTGTATATTTTTGGAAGGCCTGTATGATAGCATGTCTGTCCTTTTTGTCATTACTGTTGACAATGACAGTGGTAGGCGCTGAGCTAGTCGCAGGGGCCGAAGGGGCTGTGTGGGCTGACGGGGCGGAGCGGCCCGAGGGAGCCATATAAGATCCAGAGGAATATTTCGGTCCCTTTGTTCCCGCCGCCTTGGCTAATGCAATCTTTGCCTCCATCTCCTTCTTTTCTTTCTCAGCCGCTAGCTCTTTGATATACAGCTCTTGGGCATGATGAAAAAAAGACAGGATCTCAGCTGCCTTCCAAAGGAACAAGGCCTTCTCCGCCAACTCCTTCTCTCCCGCTTTATTGGTGGGGGGTGGTGCGGCCGTCCCCTCCAAGATCGTATGATCCTTCGTGAAGACCCACCTCTTCCATGCGTCATCCTTCACCAAGGCCGCATGCAGCTTCTTCATCCTCGTCACCCCTCCAGCTTCGCCTTCTATTTCCCTCAGGGCCGGGTGAAGGTCCCTGCCAAACTGGGTGTGTTGGAGTTTACCCAGGTCCACTAACTTGGCCTCCATAAGTTTCAGAGACACATCCATGACATTGATCTGTCCTTTTGGATTCCTGAACTTAAACTCCTTTTCCACTCTCTTTATTGAATCAATGTCCTGACCAGGATCGAGCAACCTAGCCAGTGCTCTTGTGTTCCATGGCAGCACAGTCTTTCCAGTCTGGTACTCAAAGAGTATAGCACACTCAAACACTGTCCATGAGAGGTCGAGTAGCTCCAGTAAAGACATATTGTCCCCAAATGAGACATGTTGCACTTGTAACTGTGCACCGTCGTCTCTGAGGAATTCTGCCAGAGGCAGAGCTTGCCTTGGGAGAGGGTAACAGATGTCCTCCTTCTTCAAGGGTTGTCCCCATCGCATTTCTTGGGGAATGTATAGCCATTTATAGGCCTCATCCTTCCCTTTCTTCTCCTCAAACTCCTTCTTACTTAGTTTGCCATATTCGGCCACAAGCCTCGCTTCCTCTCCTCCCTTCTCCTCCTCCTCGACTTCCTCTGCTCCTCCTGTGTCAAAGGAAGTCGCAGTAAAAAATTGATTTTCTGCTCCTCCTGTGTCAAAGGAAGGTGCCAGATCTCCTCCTTCTGCATGAGGGTCAACGAACTCCTCTTCGTTTCCTGGGGTTCGCTCACTCTCCCCCCCCTCCTTCCTGCCAGTCTTCAGACCTAGTAGACATGGACGCTGAAGGAATACGGATGAGACAGAGTTGTTTCTACCCCGTAATTGCTCTGTTCGTCTATGAGGAACGAATAGAGAGAAAAAACGAAAGGACAGTATAGAGAGAGAGCGTCTCACCTCTATGTCTTATGTGTTTTTTTTTGTGAGAAAGAAGTAATCTGTACGACTTTCTCTGAAAATTTGATCTCCTTCTCCACTCCTCTTTTCTTTTTCTCTTTTTGTTGTTGTATCTGTTATGAGGTACGAGGACCTATGTACAGATACTGTCAAAGAGGCTAGAGAAGCACTCCTTGAGAAGTCGACTTGTCGTCTGACACTTGTTCAGACCTATTGTCGAAAGACAGTCAGAGATTTGCAAAAATACTCTGATGTGTGTGGTTTGAGAGGCAACAAAAAGCACAGACTTGAAAGGTAGAGTACTACGCTCGTGTCCTTCAAGTTTGTTTGTAACTGTGAGTGTTTGTTTGTACGTCTGTTGACCTACTCTGTCTCTGTCTCAAGAGAGAACAAAAGAACAGCTACGAGGTCTGGTGTCTGGCCTGCTTGTGAGGACACAGATACAGGCTGAGGAGAGGGTACTGAGACACCTACTCACAAACGCCTAGACGTCTAGTTTTGCAAAAAGAGCTGTGTGGGGATGTGCTGGAATATTTGTTTTTTGGAACACCTACTCAGAAGAGATAGATCTGTTCAATTTTTCTTTCTGCTGTGCCAAAAACAAGCCAGAAAAGAAATCAAAGAAGATGATTACCCTTTTTTTAGGGTCATTTTCAAGAAAATGCCCTCAAAAAAGGGTCTTTTCGGACCAAATCGCCATTTTTCACATCATAAGAAATTAAAGAGAAATCAAGTAGAAATCAAAAAGGAAGCAAGAAGGAAGAAGATATGATAGAAACAAGGAAATATGGAATGGAACAAAAACCACACACCACATTGATAATAACAAAAAACACAATATCACCAAAAATAACAATCTGAAAATTAGGAAAAAAGAAAACAAATGACGACAGAACCCAGAACAGAATTTTTAACGGTAGCCATATCGGTCCACCAAGACGAGAAAGGCATTTCAAACCACTCACCAGGAAAATTAGAAATAGAACATCTAGAACATAATCCAAACGGTCCAAGTAAGTATTATATGGAATAACTAAAAACAAAAAATGAAAAAAAGGAAATAAAAGACAGAAACCGACCACCTAAACCTTTTCCCCAGCGACAAAAATCGTCGCAGCTTCATTCTCTCAGAATTCAGAAAACCAAAGAAGAGCAGGAGTTCAAGAGCGAAACCCTGACCCGACCCAGCCCAGCCCGACCCAGCCCGACCCGACCCAACCCAACCCGACCCAGCCCAACCCAACCCCAGCCAAGGTAAGATGAGCGAGAGTTGATAAATAAACAAAATAAATCAATTGATGATTATGTATTCATTTATGAAACAAATAAACACGGAGTTGATAAGTTAACTAGAACAAAAATAGCTTCCGAAGAAAAAATAAATAAGTTAGATAAAGAAATAGACCTCTTAATGAGAAAAAGAAATGAAGAGAGAGTGAAGTTAGAGGCTGTTATGAAAGTTATCAGGAAGATGGAACAAGAAAGTTTATATGTGGAAGAAGATAGGATGGTTAACTTACAAAGAAAAAATGATATAATAAGAACGAATAAAGAACTAAAATTGTTTAATGCTTGGAAAAAGGAAAATAGATATGAATATCAAAGAGAAGTTATTGATAAAATAAGAAAGGGGATAGTAGATGAGGGGTTGAGTTTCAATAAATCTTATATAAAATATTCTGATTATGATTTACATATTATGATGAAAACGAATGGTGATGCTAATATGAATAAATGTGTAAGAGAAAGTGTAAATAGTGGCTCACCCACTTCGCCCCTTGACACATAGGGCTATACAAATAGTGTGTAATATTTTATCCAAAAAAAATCGGGCGAAAGCCCCCCATCGTACAAAGAAATTTATTCTTTATTTTTGTGTAGAATGGATGATTTATTGTCTGCGTTGGAAGGAGTTCAGTTCGTCCCCGACCCAGCCCCAGTCCAACCCGACCCACCCGACCCAGCCCCTGACCAGCCAGCCCCAGCCGACCCAGCCCCTGACCAGCCCGACCCAGCCCCTGGCCAGCCAGCCCCAGCCGACCCAGCCCCTGGCCAGCCCGACCCAGCCCCTGGCCAGCCAGCCCCAGCCGACCCAGCCCCTGGCCAGCCAGCTCCAATCGGATGGGGCACTTATGAAACTATTGTTCCATTCTTCCACGAAAACAAAAGATATGTAAAACTTTCGCGGAATTTTGTCAACTCAAAAAAACATATTGAAGTTTTTCGTGAGTACCCGCAAATGCGGAACTATATTGAGCCGAGAGATATCAAAACAAGTGATTTTTATTTCGCTTATGTAGATGTCAACACCGCTGTGGACAAACCAAAACACAAACAATATTTTCTCGTCTGTGTCGGGAGAGAAAATGAGATGATTATTTTCAATTCCATTACAGCTATCAGCAGGGTTTTGAAGGCGAGAACCAGAGATATAGTCTGGATACTTCCAATTGATTTTATCTAATAAATTATAAATCCAACTTTTCAACTTTCTTTTTTTCTCTTTTGCTAGTCCTGATATTCTTCGGTTGTATGTCTTCACGGTTTAATAATTCTTTCGTTTTCTTTTCTTTTGTTATTTCTTTAACTTGTTCATTAATTTGCTTTTCTTCGTCAGCTGGTTTATCAAATTTGGTCTTTAATAATTCCCTAGGACTGACTAGTTCGTCTGAATTTAATATTAACTTGAAGCCCTTTCTTCCGACTACGGTGTAAATCTGCTTACTGTATTGTCGGCCCCCTTTTGAAAATAAATTTCTTTTTAATTCCTTTCGCACCCTATCTCCTCGTTCAAATTCGTCTACTAAGCCATCCCGCTGAATTCGTTGTTTATTTTTATTAACACCCTTAAATACATCAATCGGCCTATTTTGAATTGTTCTATGATGTCGCATATTATAAGCATCTACCATATCATCAATCCAAGAAAGCCAATCAAAATTGCCATTAGTTTCAAATAAAATGTCAAGCCACCGTCTAATAGTTCTGATTACACGGTCCACAATCGCAAGAGCCCGATGGTCCACTTCAACCGTCCTATGGTCAATATTATTCTCTCTGAAATAATCTTTAACCATGCCTTTATATTCACTTCCGCTATCGGTTGTAATGCTCTCGGGAGTGTATGGTATTGATTTTAAAGCCAAATAAACTTCCTTAGCCGTTTTGTTTTTAAGCGGTTTAATTATTAAAAATCTGCTGTGAGTGTCAATCCAAAACAACATCCAAGCATAGCCTTTATTTCCTTTCTTGTCTTTAAGTTTAGACATATCCGCCAAATCTACAAATACTTGTTTAAGTGGTTTGTCTGCCCATATCGTATTCCATTTATCGGTTGGTAATCTTTTTTGGTAATGAATTTCAAGTGCTTGTTGTTCCTTTATTTCATCTTCATTATTTTTTTCCTCCATCTTATATAACTATGGATATAAAACTTTTCAATGCTGACTGTCTGGACCAGATACCAAAGATAGAAGACAAAGTTTATTTGGTTGTGGTTGATTTACCATATGGGCAGACTGCTTGCGAGTGGGACAGTGTCATAGACTTAAAGCGAATGTGGGTAGAACTTAAAAAAGTATGTAAGCGGAATTGTATATATGTTTTCTTTGCGACTACCAAATTCGGTTATAAACTCATTCAATCTAATGAGAACTGGTTTAGGTATGACCTCATATGGGAAAAAATAAAAAAGCTGGTTTCTTATCTGCCAATAAAATGCCACTTAGAAAACACGAAATGGTATACATATTTGCTGATGATGGTGTAAATTTAGATGTATCGCAGAATTTAGGAATTCGTGAATACTTCGGAAAGATTAAGAAACATATAGGAAAAACTAAAAAAGAAATAATGAATGAATTCGGACAATGTGTTGACCACTGTTTTAGAATGACATCATCTCAATTTTCGCTTCCAACACAAGAAACATATAATCAATTCATAGAGAAATATAAGATAAACAAAATGGAAGGTTTCAGAGAATTTAAAGATTTAAAAGCAGAATGGGGATGGAAATACACTTACAACCCGCAGAAGACGGAGGGTAAAGCATATAAGACAAATGGTAGAGATTATGTAGGTGTTTATACTGCAAAAGGGAAAAAATACAAACAAGAACCGATTAATAATAAAGGCGACCGCTTTCCTCATTCAATATTAAAATTCAACAATCCACCCAAATCATTACACCCAACACAGAAACCAGTTGATTTATGTGAATGGCTAATTAAGTCATATTCAAACGAAGGCGACTTAGTGCTAGACTTTACTATGGGAAGCGGAACAACTGGCATAGCTTGTATTAATACTAAACGGCGGTTTATAGATATTGAGAAAGATAAAAACATATTTGAAACAGCGAAAAAAAGAATAGACGAACACAAATTAATACTTAATAACACCTAATGTTGTATCTCTATATATTGCTCTTTCTTTTTTTCTAGTTCAAAACAATAATTAGAACAAAACTCATAAGTGTCAAATGTATCATCAATGGCCGTAATCTGTCTATTAGCTAAACACAAAGTTAATCCACACACATAGCAACTATTGAAGTCGTAATCGCGATGATTATATAGATACTCCATAATGTGTAAACGAACATCTAACGGAAGGTTTTTTATTTTGCTCATATATATTAGAACTTCAAAAATATCTTTGAAACATCATTATTTTCTTTTTTTGGTTTCTCGGGTTGTTGATTATAAACATTAACTGATATGTTTGATTTCTTACCTTTGCCCTTTTTAGGTTGCTCTTCTTCCTCGCTTTCCTCGCTCTCACTCTCGCTTTCTTCTTCCATTTTCTTTTTTACCACTTTCTTCGCCTTCTTCTGCTTAGTCTTTAATTTCATACCCGCAACCCGTATCAACAAAGTCGTGTTCAACCTCTTCATCCGAGCTGCTTTCCTCACTTATCTCACCGTCCCGCCCATCAATCATATCCTTCGCCAACTGCTTCTTAGTAATGTGGTCCATCTTTTCATCGTCATTCATTTCTTTTACATTCTTAGCCTCTTCCTCAGCAAGTAGTTCCCTCGCCCGTTCAATCTTTCTCTGCCTAGCATACTGTTTCTTCATTACAGTCGCTTTTTCAAGGTTCTTTATGGCAATCTCCCTATTACAGCTTGGCATCGTTTGTCTCGGATGTATATCTAACCAAAAAAAAAAATTATTCGGATTAATTATTATCCAATATATACACCTCCACAGGTTTTGGTGAAGCACGGTTCAATGGGTAGTCAATATAAATCGCTCTTAGGCTTGTCTGAAATTGCGGTGGATTCACTAGATATAGCCAACCTTGATTTAACGAACACAAACATAGTGGGCTTATACACAGATAGGGTGCCAGAAGATGCTGACCCCGTAAATCTGTATTATACTGACGGACGATTTGATGCGAGGTTGGCTTTAAAATCAACGACTGACTTAAAAGAAGGCACTAATCTATACTATACTGATGGTAGGTTTGATGCGCGACTAACCACTAAATCAACCACTAACCTAGCCGAAGGCACTAATTTATATTATACGAATGCTAGGTTTGACACTCAATTAGCAACAAAGAGCACAACCAACTTAACCGAAGGAACTAACTTATACTACACCACAGCAAGGGTTAATACAGATTTTGACACAAGGATAGCAACTAAATCAATAAATGCTTTAACTGATGTAGTCATAACAGGCACCCCCGCCGATAACCAACTGCTCATTTATAGCACAGGACAATGGAGAAATGTTGCTTCACCTTTTCTTAGATTGGATGGTCTTGCTATGATGTTTGGAGATTTAAATATGGGAGGATTTGCTATTACAAATGTTGGTAATGTTGATGGTATTGATGTTTCTGCCCTTGACACCGCAGTCGTTAAACTAACGGGAGACCAGACTATAACAGGAAACAAAATATTTACTACTTATTTGGGTGTAAAAGATTCAAATCCATTAAACACGGGTAAGTTATTCTTCAACTATAATAATAATATGGGTTCTATTTATTCGTCGGAGGTAGGCGGAGCAACGGGATATCCACTAAGCATTGTTGGTTCTTCCATACTTCTTGCTTCTACAACGGGGAGTGGAATAACACTGACTGGCAATGTTTTAAATTTTAGTGGCACAACAGCAATTAGCGGACTTCCAGCACCATTCTATGACACCGATGCTTCAACGAAGGCTTACACTGATACTAAACTGGCCAAGGACGGCACAGTGGCTATGACGGGTAGTTTAAATATGGGAGGACTTGCGATTACAAATGTTGGTAATGTTGATGGTATTGATGTATCCGCCCTTGATACCGCAGTCGTTAAACTAATGGGAGACCAAACCATAGCAGGAATTAAAACATTTAGCAGTGAAATTAAAGCAAATGCGGGGATAACAACAACAACATTAACAACAAGCGACAATGTGGTAGTAGGAGCAGGCAAAAGTGTTTTTATTGATAGAAAAGCACTCGCCAACAATAAATTAGTCTTATGGGACGGAGGGACACTATCATCAACTGCGTTTTTTGGATTTGGTATTGCTAGTCAAACTTTGGTTTATAATGTTAATGCTTCAACTGATAGTAATATATTTTACTATGGCGGGACAAACGAATTATTCAGGATTAATAATGGGGAGGTTAAGGCTTCAAAGGTAATAACAGCAAGTGCGGGAGTATCAACAACCACATTAACGGCGAGTGGGGCGATAACAGCGAATGGCGGACTAAATATGGGGTGTCAGAGTATAACAAATGTAAATCTGGTTGATGGTGTGGATGTTTCTGTTCTTGATACTTCGGTTGTTAAACTAACAGGAGACCAAACAATAGCAGGAAATAAAAAATTTTCATCAACTATTGAAGTAAGCGGTTCATCCAATCCAGCTTCTTTTGATGGTATTGGAATAGCCTTTGATACAAAAATAGGAGTGATTGCAGCACAGAAAACAGCAACAGCGACTTGGTATCCGATACAGATAACTGGCTCGTATGTAGATTTATATTCAGGTGATACTTTGATTATAACCGCATCTGGCACTACACTATCTTTGAACAACAACAAAATTACAAATTTAGCAACTCCTACATTATCAACAGACGGAGCGAATAAAAGTTATGTTGATACTAATTTCGTGGGACTAACAGGAGACCAAACAATAACAGGAATTAAAATATTTAATGGAACGAGAAATGATATAAGAGGGCTAACTTTGTTGAACCAAGCTGATTTTAATAATGTGGATATCACTAATGGCGGAAATATAACATATAATGGGGCGAGTATATTAAACCAAAATGGAGGAGACATATTCTTTTCACAGACATCGGGAGATTATCAATATTTCTTATTTACTCTAAATACTGCTACAAGCGGAACCGCGAACCAACGAGGTTATGTATTTACGAATGTAGCATCTGATGTAAAAGGGGCGGGACTTTATATTTCAAAACTTTTGGATAATAAAAGTGCTTCGTCTGACATTGTCCGTTTTAACAATGCTGGGGGTATGCGGTTTTATGGAGCCTTAGATATGAACTCAAATAATTTAACAAAGGGTGGAACAATAACGGGAACCACATTAACAGCAACTGCTGGTATGACTACAACAACATTAACGGCAAGCGACAAAATAACAACAGCATCGGGCAAACCAATAATCATAGGCAATACAACGAAAGGCACAGGGACGACAGGTGGTTTAGAATTATATGGAACGGCTTCAAATATTGGAGGAGCACACTTACAAGCAATAACAACGGCGGATGCTTATCCAACATTTCAATTATTGAACTGGACACATGATAGCATAGGCGTAAGTTTTGATGCTTATTATGACGGCTCAAACTGGAAATCAAGTAATTCTGGCTCAAACTTTCAAATATACAAAATCTCAAACAAACTTGTTTTTAACTATAAATCAGGAATAACAGCAGGAAGCAATATAACATGGTCTGAGGCGATGAATATAAGCACAGCAGGATTAATAACTGCGAGTGCGGGGATTACATATACTGGCTCACTAACATCAGCAACAAATACAAGTGGAGCAAAAATAGGAATTCAGGGCCCAACAGACGGAACAAACGCAAAAGGAATATTTCTATGGGATACAACCAATACAAGTTGGGGAATTTATGCGGCATCTGGCGGAGGTGGAAACACTAGAAGTTTAGCAAATGGTTTGGCTGTTTCTGGAAATGATTTTAGTTAATATGCTTTTCGTTTTAGAGTGACTAATGATGCTACGATGGGATTTGTATGGGAGAATTCAGCAGAGCAATTGTTGATGTCATTGAATGGATTAAACGGGACTTTATGGACAAAAGGATTGATTACGGCAAATGCGGGAATTACATATTCTGGGGTGCTATCATCGGCATTAGCATCAACTAATGGGGCAAAAATAGCAATTCAAGGACAAACAGACGGGACGAATGCGAGAGGAATATTTGTATGGGATGCTACTGATTCAAACTGGGGGATTTATATGTCTCAGTCTGGGAATAATAAATCATTAAGTGGAGGAACAGCACCAGCAGGAGGAGCAGGCGGAGGATTAACTTCTTATTCTATTAGATTTAGAGTGAATGGTTCTTCAACGAGTGGGTTCATATGGGAGAATAATTCAAATACTGCTTTAATGTCATTAAGAGCAAGCGATGGTCAGTTATGGGTATTGTCTAATCCAATTCAATATTCAGACAGGAGAAAAAAAGAAGATATAAAGGAATGCTTAGGCTTAGATTTTATTAATAAGTTAAATCCAGTCTGCTATCGTATGATTGATGACAACAAGAAATGTAGGACTGGCTTAATAGCACAGGAATTAGAAGAAATACTAACAGAAATGGATATACTAGATTTTGGCGGTTTTATAAAAGAAACAATTATGGTTCCCTGTCCAAAGCAAAGAAAAGAATACGAATTGAAAGGTGTGAGTGTTAATCCAGAAGATGTTAAATGTATTGATAGTGGTGATGTCGGTTATGGTATAGGTTATTCAGAGTTTATCGCACCATTAATTAAAGCCGTTCAACAATTATCAGAAAGAGTAGTTAATTTAGAAAAAGAAAATAAAAATCTTATGAATATACTACAAGACCAAACCAACCAATTAGCAGAAATCTGTAAGGACAAGCCCTTACAAACCCAATATAGTTTTTGAGATTGTAATTACTATGCCACCTAGATTACACCCTCCACCTCCACTCATTGATATGGCAGATGGCAAACTAACACCAGAGTTGAAGAACAGCGTTTTGGATATTTCGTTGAAGAATGAAGAAAAAAAAGTAGAGCACGAATTGGAAGACAACTGGAATTGTTGTTGTATAAAAAACAGACCAACTGACAGCCGACTTATTAAATACTTATTTCAAATGGGTATCATTATCGCCATCATCACCCTTTGTATCGTGAGGCTGTCTGAAAAGAACTTACCGTGTGAGACTGCTAACACGTACGTCGGTATTTTAACACTATTAATAGGCATCTGCCTTCCTTCCCCATCTAGTTCAAATAAATGAACACTCGTATAGTTGAGTTTTATACCAAGAAGCATCATTTGAGCAGATTAGCGGAATGGCTTCATCAAAACTAACACACCAATCACTAAAAGGTTTATACACACATTTAAATTTTGTTTCTATTCCTTTTTGAATACACCACACACAACTTTCATTTTTTTTAACACTGACCCGTGAATAGAAATCACAAGTAGTCCGACCTAACACAGAGCACACAAATAATAATATTAATAACATAATATATTATACAACATATAGAAACAAAAAACACAAATGACTGATTTCAAATACCAAAAGATTATTTTTCTGAGTAATGATTTTGCGGGCGGTAGCAAAACATTTGACAAAACCATTAAATTGAACTTTACCCCAACTAGAATGAATGTTAAGTATATCCACTATATGAATGATATGACTGAAACGAAAACAAAAATTCTTCATATGGACCGAATTGGAATCATTGGCACATTCGCTGATAGCAACACCGCAAACATTTCCAATCTTAGCTACAACTTAGGTATTATTAATTGGACCGACGGACAATACAGTTTTAGAGTGCTTAAAACAGACAATGGCAGTATTGAGACTGACCTCTTGGGTGGAAGAATTGTTAGTTGTTTAGAATTTTTGGCTTGAAGAAAATATAGCAACTATGGAAAAAATGAATGATATACGAGTTAGACCAGTCAAGCAAAACGGAGATGGCGACAAGTTGGCAAAAGGATATAAGTTATTTGATGAACCGTATACCAATATTTTTCTTCTCGCTCGCAAGAAGAGTGGTAAGACGACAGCACTGTTTGAAATCCTGAAACGAACGACTGACAGAAAAACAAGGATTGTTATTATAGCCAGCACGATACACAAAGACCACATTTACAAAGAAATGGTTAAGCACTTCAAGAAGAAGGGCAACCCGATGGCGATATACACATATTTGAAAACGGATGGATACAGTGTGATAGATTACGAGTGTGATAGATTACGAGTTAGACAAGCTAAACAAGCCAGACGAGGAGCAAGAAGAAGGCGAGATTGTTCAGGACGAGAAAGAAGAACCGAAGCCAAAGTTTCTTTATTTTGGTAAGGAGGAAAAGAAGAAACAGGAGGGAGGCGAAAAAGTGGAGAGACCGAGCAAATACATCACACCAGAAGTTGTTTTCGTGTTAGATGATTTGGGTAGCGGATTAAGGGATAAATCAGTTAGCGACCTGTTGAAAAAAAAATAGACACTACAAGTCAAAGGTGATTATGAGCTCGCAGTATCTTAACGACTTACGACCTGAGGCTATTAAACAGCTAGACTACCTTCTTATTTTTCCTGGACAGTCTCAGGATAAAATTGAACTCGTGTACAAACATCTGGACCTTGGCTACGACCTTGAATACTTCATTCAAAAATATCACGAGGCGACCAAGGAACGGTTCAACTTTTTATATGTTGATGCGGTATCGGACGAACTGAGGCAGAATTTCAATATTCGCTTAAAGTAATTTTATTATTATTTATTTTTTTCTATACATTATATAGATGCCAACATCACCAGTGATTATTTCACAACCATCGGGATACAATATCAGCTACAATCCCAGTATGCCACAAGCAGGAGGGAAAAGAAAATCAAAAAAGAAACAAACAGGTGGGAAAGTAAATTGGAAGAAAGTCGGACAAGCGATATTGGATGCTAATAGGTTTATCAAGAAGAACCAATTGATTTCAAGGGGTGCTACTTTTCTGAGCGATGTCGGAGTGCCTTATGCGGACCGTGTAGCGAAGGCAGCAATGAAGCAAGGATACGGCAAGCAACGAGGAGGAGCCGTTAAGTTTCGGTAACCGTATTAAACTAAACTTTATATTAATTTTTTTTCTATAACATATACAATGGTTGTAAAAAAACCGCGAAAACAACGACCGCCAAGGATATACAGAACCAAAGATGGTCGGCCATATATTAAAGTGAAAGGCAAACGAGCATATCTTAACTTTGGCGAGAAAACTAATGACCTTTCAACACTTCAAATCGTTAAACTGTTTTTGAAATATATGAAAGGGGACAATAAAACGAAGAAAACACGAAAGACAAAAGAGCGAATAATCAAGTCCGAATTCAATCGTCTTGAACACGAGAACCGCAACCAGATACAAAACAACCTGCTGAAAAAATATGAACTAATACACGAGCAGGAGGAAAAGGAAAAGAAGTTAAGAGAACAGGCAGAAGATGAGAAGAAAAGAATGGAGAGGAAGGAGAATGCGGAAATGAAGGAAAGACAAGAAGAATTAATAAGGGAGGCGAACAGAGAGCAAAAACTTATAGAGGATGTAAAATTTGAACAAGATAGAAAAAATAATTTAATGTTATTACCACCTTTCCAACCTCAATACATACAAGCACCACCACAAGCACCGCCACAAGCACCACCCCAAGCACCACAACTAGGACCACCACAAGCACCCCAAGCACCACAACTAGGACCACCACAAACACCACCACAAGCACCACAAGCACCAGAAGAAAAACAGATGCCATTGAAAACAAAAGAAGAGAAAAAGGCTGAGAAGGAATTAAAAGAAAAATACATTGAATTAATGAAGAAAGCTGGATTTACAACTAAATTTATTAAAAGTTTGAGCAAAACAGATCAAACTTGGCACAGGAATAGAGAAAGCGATAGCCGATGCCCAATCAGCAGATGAGCAGAAAGAACTGGCTGAACAATACAAAAAAGAATTAGAACAAGAAAAAAAACGAGCGGAGGCCAAAGCGAAACACTTTGAAATTAAAGATAAAATATCATACATATCCGCAGGTTTAAGAAATGATTACAAGTATCCGAAATTGGATATACCCAAAACTTTGGGCCCTGCTTTGGAAAAAGAAATGAAAGCTAGGGGCAAACCACCACCAAAAAAAGTTAAAGGAAAACACACGACTGCGGGTATGGCACAAGTTATAGTAGATGAAGGTATTGATTTAGGAATAGACCAGAAGGAAATGAGAAAGAAACTCGCTGATTATTTGGGAATAAACCAAGCTGGTGCTGGGGCAAAAACGATGGAGGAATTAATACACAAACTTTTAACAATAGCAAAAATTAAGAAATATTTGAAGAAGGGCAATACAAGAAGAAAATGAAGAAGAAGGATTATGTAAATAACTAGTAACCGAAATGAGAAGCGACCCAAACATTAAAAATCAAGTTTCAAATAATCTCGGTATTCAACCAACTGAAATTCCACAGCCAGAAGTTCCACAGCCAGAAGTTGAACCGCCAGAAAATGTTCCAGAAGTTCAGCCACCAGAAGTTCAACCACCAGCAGGGGCAGTAGATGGGGCAGTAGATGAGCAAACGGGAGCAGTAGATGGGGCAGTAGAAGCAGGGGCAAGCCCCCGCACCCCCGAGGTAGATGGGGTTGTAGGGGGAGGAGGCCCCTACCGAGGATTGATGACGGATGAAATAGACAACATTATGAAAAAGCACGATTGGTATTTGGGGACAGTAGCCAGCGACGAAATAAACAAACTGAAACCAGAAAAAAGAAAGAAGTATGGATTTATTATGAACTTGGATAAGTCTAGCCAACCAGGCTCACATTGGATTGCTGTTTGGATTGACACCATTAAAGATGACTCTATTGAAATCTACGACCCGCTCGCACTGTATAAGCCGACCGAGCTATTTCTACACCAAATGAAACAGCTTATTGAAAAGAGTAAGCCGAACACATACCTGCTTATGAAGGTTAATCAGGTTAAAAACCAAAGCGACACAACAGATACCTGCGGATGGCATAGTATTAGGTTTTTGTTAGAGCGGGCGAAAGGTAATCGCTTTAAATTTGCCAGCGGTTGGACGGACTTAAAAGAAAAAGAAGCAGAGGAGTTGAAAACCCAGAACGGCTACGGCTTTGACACTTTTATTTAGACCCCGCCAGTAAAATAAAAAATATATTTTCTAATATATGGTTTTTTGAGATTGTAAGTGGTTTTTGAAAAAAAAGCACTTACTATGCAATATCGTGGTGGGCGAAGTAGCAATATTTACTATGTCAATAGCAAAAATAGGATAAACGGCTCGGACAGTGATTTCACTCACTCTATTGATATGAAATCGCTAGACAATCCTACCCATTGTAAAATACTTCATATCTATGTGCCTAAATCGTATTACTCTGTGGCAAGTCCTTATAACACTTTTACTCTGAGCGAAGATGGATTTGAGGCTCTGATTACGATACCCGAGGGAAACTACACAATGAACAACTTAAAAAATAAACTGGCCGAGGTGCTAACCGCAGACAGCCCCAACGACTACACATACACCGTTACGAGCAACAACACAAACACCGACCCCGAAGACGGCAAGCTATTATTTACCGTAGCTAACAATGGAGGCATTCAACCACGGTTTATATTTCACACCGAAACTCGTATTCACGAAGTAATGGGTTTTGACCGCAACTCAACATATTTGCCAACAATTCCATTAGGTCTCCAAATGTCATAATCTTGACTGGCGAAAAAACTTTGTATCTACAAAGCGACCTAGTTGGTGAGGGCGATAATCACGTGCTCCAAGAGATATATGCGGCAAATGAAATCCCGTTCGGCTCTGTTATCTACGATGGCTCGGGCAGTGAATACGGCAAAAGATTATCTACTAGTTCAAGCAATGTGTATAGGTTTTACTTAACTGACGAAAACGACCAACCAGTTAATCTCAACGGTTTGGGTATTGTAATGACATTGTTGATTTACAGGGAAACGAATTATTTTAATTTATTTACATCATTTTTTAATTGGTTAAAAAGCCGTTAATTAATTATTTTATTTTTTTCTCATATTAAAATATAAGACAACCGTAAAAAGAGGAAAAACAAATGCCTACACAACACGGAGGCGAACTAGATTTTAGCAGGACTGACTACATCAGTGCTTCTTATCGCTTGAATAAGCTTACCCCTCGTGAGGGTTCTATTACTGTCGCTGTTTCTACCGCAGGAGGACAGGAAAGCAACTTTGACCTTATCAGTCGCCCGTTTAACTTGGCTCGCTCTGTTTTGAGTTTAATTATGCCCCAGATGCGAAGGCTGGAAACTACAATAAATGCTTTATGGATTGCTTGGCCCCAATCAGACAAATTCAATTGATTACGAGAGGTGGTGTTTATCTGTGCGACATTAACGAAGTCGGAAATGTCACTAAGATGATTTGGAAACCCGAAACCTCCATTGATGATTTACTAGCTTTGGAAAATCACGACAATGGAAGTGGAGCTGGATGTATGCTTCAAAAGTGTAATGCTACAACTACATTTCAACCCGCAAGCGATGCTACAAGGTTGGCCGCATTACAAACAGCATTGGCCGCTTCGGCAATAGCAGGAAATGCTGCGGGGCAAATTGATACTGGTATTGATGTTGCTAAGGCTCAGGTTCAGGCCGCATTAAAGGCTTGGATGGCACAACCCACCACAAATGCCCGCCGACACGATGATACCCTTATTGCGAATGAGACTGGCACGAGTAAGTTCGTTAATGTTGCTTTTAATGAGGCTAAGTATTTTTCAGCTGGAACTATTAACAATGCCAGCCCAAGTGTTAATGTTAAGATTAATCTTGGAATGCTTTACAATACTATTTCCGCTTGGGATAAAACTATTATGTTTCCAGAAATTTTGACTTTGCGGATTGTTTGGCAACAGACACCCAAAATCTTTTATTATAACAATGATGCTCTTTCTACTGGTGGTGGCACTGTTGCGGTAGCTGATTCAAATGTTACTATTACTAATCTCAGCCTGTTCTTAGCTGTTGAAACTAACCCCGATGTCGTTCAATCAATTCAACAGAAGATTATGAGCCCCGAAGGTATGAGCTTCAACATTGATTATTCTTATTTGTATAAAAATACTGTCGGGCTCGCCTCAGAATCTCAAAATGTTATCCTTAGATTTGACAGAGGACACGGGCGACGAATTAAGAAAATTTATCACTCCGTATTCAATGGAACTGAAAATAAGAACACTGCCTACGACAATAGCAATCTGCTTGGCACTAAGGTGAAAACTTTTTATACCACACTAGACGGAGCACGACTTCAAGAATTCAATGTTGATTGTCAAGTTGGAAAACTAGAAGACTACATGTATCTTAAACCGAAGTTGGAAGGCTCTTCTTTGATGAATAGCAATGTTTATCAATACAACTGGGTTTGGTGCGATAGCTTTGACAATACCCGACCGTTGTGGAGCAAGGACCAAAATGAAATCAGCGGATTAAGTCTAGACACCGAGCGACGATGGGAGTTTATCGCAACCACTGCCAATATTACGGCCAATCATTACACATTTGTCGTAACTCAGCAAGAAGTAAATGTTAAGAATGGCACCATTACTAGAACCTAATGAACCTTCACCAAAAAAATTAATAAAAATTTAGATTTATTTTTTTCTTAGAATATACAACCTACTCCGCACTTTTGAAAAGTAGTTTTTTGAGGTTATCGGAGGTTTTTTGTAAAAAAAGCTCCTATGCATCAACGAAATTTGATAGCACAAGACCCTGACGGAGACTTCATAAATGTCAAAGTCGGATATGACGGCAACGTTGAAACCAATAGTATGAAAACCGCTTTCGGCGAAGCATTGGTCACACCAGTATTACAAGAGATTTTCCCATACACTATCAATACACGAATATGGACATTAGCTCAAACTGATGCTACCATTTCATTTAATGCGAATATGGCCGAACTTAAAACAGATGTGAAGACAACCGCGAATGCTGTATTGACTAGTAAAAAAAATTAAATACAGAACAGGTATGGGAGTTCTAACACGATTTACTGCTTTATGGACTACTGATGAAACGAAAGAATACAATTCATATATCGGCATAGGTGAAAGTGATTTTACTAATGGCTTCTATTTTTACAAAATAAGAGCGACTGGTATGAATATTGCCAGTGTTAAAGGTGGGGTGCCGACACTTATCGCACAGGCGAACTGGGATGACCCTTGTGATGGAACCAAAATTATGCCCGCCTTAGACTGGACCAAAGGGAATGTATTCCAGATTAGTTTTCAATATCTTGGCTTTGGTGCTATAAGGTTCTACATAGAAAACCCATCAAGTGGAGAATTTCAGCTGGTTCATACAATTAGGTATGCGAATGCGAATGTGGGTGTTAGTCTTTCAAATACAACTCTACCTTTTTCGGCTTGTATCAGAAATTATGAACTGGTAATGCTAATCAAATATTAAAAACAGCCAGTTGTAGTATGTTTATTGAGGGCACCAACACTATAAATTCAAGCATATCAAACGAAGCGGAAGGTAGTGAGCCAGCGAGCACAACGGAAAGCCCAATTATTAGCATAAAAAATAAAACAACTTTTAATGGTGTGACCAATTATTCAATTGTTTATCCATCTCTCGTGAGCATATCAAACGAAGACACCAAAGTTAATATAGTGCGGATTGTGAAAACGAGTGGAGCACTTACGGCTGAGAACTTTGCGGTATTGATACCAAAACTTCAATCGTATCAAAGGATACCGCTGCGACTGCCCTTGGTGGTGCCACTATAACAGACGTAATTCTAAAACTGTATGTTAATGCTACTTCAAGCCAGCTTATTGACCTGCGAACTTACGACATACAACTCTCTCCTGGTGAAAATCTAACATTTTTACAAAAGTCTGTCGCGACTGCCAATAATGGAGGAAATGTGAGTGTTATAGTTAATTTCTTAGAAGACCAATAGGCGTCTTCGCCCCCTATAACCCCCACCAATGAAGCAAAAAAAATACAAATGCTTTACAAATACTTTTTCAATTCATCCTTGTTACGACACCACGGCTGACGAACTAGCCATTCAATATATGGCTTGTCAATCTTTGCGATGTCTTCTATTTTTTTGCCTTTGTATTTCCCAAAATGAAATGTGTCTTTTGGTTGAGCATTTCTCTTTTCTTCAATTGCTTTGATTTCGTCGTGGATTACCTTTTGGACATCTTCCAACGAAAACGATTTTTTTTCTCCTTCAATGGAAAGTTTTTGGAACTTCTCGCACAGTCTTGTGAGGGTGGTCATAGTAGGGTGTATATAGTATGGAGTATAAAAATAAAAAAAATTAAATAATTAACATAAGATGAGTGAGTGGATAATCTTTGTTAAGGCTTACTCTGCTAAGCATAACATAACCTATGGTGAAGCATTGAAAAAGGCTGGTAAGGCATACAGGAAACAAAAGGGAGGTAGTGCTGAGTTATCAGAGGATGTCTATTTGTCTTCGTCGGATAGAAAGGGTGCTGACGGATGGAAACCAGTCACGAGCAAAGAAAAATCAACAGTGTATGACAAAGATGGTAAGGCAATTGTAGCATTTAGGGGTTCAGTAGATAAGCGAGACTTACTCACAGATGTCGCATTGGTTAAAGGAGTATTAAAAAGAACACCAAGATATAAAGAAGAGCAGAAGCTGGTTAATGAAGTCATAAAGAAATATGGTAAGGATAATGTAGAGCTTACGGGTCATTCGTTAGGTGGAACAATAGCGAAAGACCTAAGCAGACAAACTGGTGTAAGGGCAACCACATACAACAAAGGCAGTAGCACAAAGGACCTAATTGAAGGAGTGATTGACCGAGTGGCTGTGAAAATTAATCCGAAAGGTAAGCGGGCGAAGACTGCGAAGTTAACGACTAACTATCGGACAGCATTTGACCCTGTGTCATTGTTAGGGGCGACAGCTGTGAATACTAAGTTAGTGAAACCAAAAAAAGGAATTCATACAATCAGGAGCTTCAAGGGTAAAGGAGCCAAATTTTTTTATTTATAAATCAACCTCTAATGTGAAAGCCGAGCGGTATGCTGTCGTTATCGTTAATGAACTTACGGCCCGCCCATTTATTCTCATTAACTTGTTTTTTAACATTCGTCATATGTAAAATGCTAAAATGTGGGACTTGTTGTTGTTTGCTGTTTCTATCAATGTGTATTTTTTTGATTCGAAAGCCCTTTACATTTTCAATGCTACCGCCTTTATCCATCTTATCATATACATCATAGTTTAGCTGATGAGCATCTAATCCTTTACCCCTAAAATGGAAATATCTTTTAACACCGTTTTCAGCAGTTTCTATATGAACACCCTTTGATATGTGTTTTAGGTCGTCTTTCGTCATACCAGCGGTGAAAGCATCTTTCGTCGTAAATTCTAACATATACAATTTTGGTGCTATCCGCACACCTTTTATTATCTTACAACCATCGCCTAAGTCATCGCTTATACCGCCAAGTTTCTTATTACCCATATTCTTTATATATCTCGCACATCTCTCGTGGATTTGGAGGCTGTCTGTGTCGGTGTAGTAAAAATCATCTTCAATGGTTCCGTTCGGGTTGGCTTCCTTAATATACTTATACATAATACGACGGCTGTATGCTAGAATGAATGCCCCATAGTGTGAAGGCTTCGTTATGCTACTCTCTAATAAGATTGGATTGCGAGGTAAGCCCGATATGTGCCATAAATCTTTTCCTTGTTGGTCCGTAAATTTAACTATGTCAGTTATTTGATTGCTATTCCAGAATTTCCAGTAATCTTCATTAGTTTGTATATATGTTGTTATTGAAGGTATCGGTCTCTGTATCATCTTACCGTATAGACTATTCATAAACAATTTTGCGAGCAGATATTGCGGGCTACCTTTCTCCGCATTTTCCTTCGCCTTAAACATATCGTCTATGTGTTTGGCGAAGACACATTCAGATTTGGCAGTGTAGTATCCTTTATGAATGCGGACTTCGTATCCTTCGGCTACCATATCCTCAATATCTACACTCGTCAGCCATTGGTCCTTCATATCTTCTAGTCGCCATTTAAGAGACCCCATTTTGTCTCTCTGTCCAATCCTTGAATGTAATATGTTTTTGGGTGAGATGTAGTCAAGGTTGTAAATACCGATTTGAAGATTTTGCGGGTCAAATGGTCCGATTGTTTCCAGTATATCGCCCACCATAAAAGCTAACAACATTGCGGTTGGATATAAAGATACGACATCCGCATCTACTAGGTAGTCAATTATATCGTCAAATGATATCTTTTTTCAAATATCGTTCATACTGCTTAGAAATAAACCGCCTCTTAGATGGGTAAGTCCTTCCGCCGATAATCGCTTTTCTAAATGCTCTTTCCTGCTCCACCGTTGGAAGTCTCACCTCGTATTTACCATCTACATATTTTTTCCATATGTTAAAAGCTAGACTTGAAGGTGAAATGTATGAGGTTAGATTGACCTTATGAGTTGTAAATATCGTTGTGTTTAACTTATCGTATAATTCCTTCAAACCCATAACATCATTTTTAAGATAAGCCAGACAGTCCTGCCTCGTCTTGTCGTCCATATCCTCCCACATCTTCGCCCTGTCGTGGTCAAAGTCTCCTTTTAGGATTTTGCATCCCATACTTTCAAGATTTGCTTCAGACTTCCTTGTGTATGCTTACACATATCCCACATCTTAACATTTTCAAACTCTAAGCAGATAATAGAGCCGTTATTAATTTTTGACGACTTAATCTTAATACCCCTTTTAATTAATTCTTGGTGTATGAAGTAGTGGTCAAAGTTCGCTCCGTTAAAACCATTAACATATAGAACGGGCGGTTTACCTCCTTTGTCGGTAGATGTGTCTTTTTTCTCCTTCGGCACCCATCCTGCTTTTACCTTCTCGCCTCGCTCTATTAGTAGGTCTACGAATTGACTTATACAATCTTTACCAGCTATGTATTTGAAACCCTCAGACCCCTGAGTATATCCGACTATGTAGCAGTCGTGGATATCGTAGCCGACTGTGATGGATGTATTTCTAAATGTTTCCAAATCGTAATGAAGGACTTGGTCGTTATTTATTTTTTCTTCCATGTGGAACTTAGTTATTAAGTGTCTTTTACCATTCTTCTTCAATCTAATATCAGCAAATTTTTTCCTGTTGAGATTACATTTATGTTTGTTCAAATATAATCGCAAGCAGTCTTCGCATCGCTTCTTGAATTGCTTAACCAATCCGTAATAATGGTTATTCTCCAAAAAGATTAGTTTGTCGGGTTCTTGTCCTTCTTCATTTGTGCTGACTGTTTGCTTCATAATGTGGTCTGTTATTTCGTATGTTTTCCCTTCCTTAACATATTTTTTCAATATTTCAACCGCTATTGAAAATGGTATGGGTGAGTTTTGCGGAAGGTTGAATTCGGCTCTGACAATATTACACCTGTTCTTGTTCATTGGATGAATATTTAGAATATCCTTACATAAGAAGAATAAGCAGTTGTTGTTTTTGCTTGGTGGAGATATCTTTTTACCTTCTTCAACTTTCTCCCTCTTTTCGGTTTTTCCATCATAGCATCCTCCGCCGTTTTCTTGAACTATGGTTATTTCCACATATCTTATGTTTCTTTCATATCCATTCTCGCTCGCTTCAATGTTGTTTATGTTGAACTCGTTCAGAGCATCCATAAATACGGTATCGTATTGGCGGAGTTGAAATGAGTTAAAACTTTTCTTTTTTAAATAGTGGTCGTATCGTTCATTAGCAGGAGCGGTGGAGTATGTTATAGATATATTGACATCCGCATCGTTGGTCATCCCTTCCCTTCTGGCATATCTTATAGCGGGTATCAATACCTTCTCTTCCAAGGTGTCTGTATCGTAGAAGCTTATGTCTAGGTCCCTAAATTTGAATGTGAGAGAGTTCAGCCGATTATCCCTCCTAACTTCATAATCGTTTGCTCTAAACTCTCGCCTCTTCGCTTCCCTTGTCTTAACCTCGCGGAGATTTGCCTTCGTATTACTACGGATATTAAATAAAAGGTCTTGGCGGTTTCTTTTATCTTTCGTTTCAACTTTTCTCAGCTTAGCCTTAGCTTGAAGAAGTTGAGCATATTGCTTGTTTGGTCTTGGTGGTAGAGGTGGTTTTGACATTTTACCGTTATGTATATATTAGGTAAGATACTTTTCTAAAAATAATTAATTAATGTTTTTACAGTTATTATATGGGAGCTATTTGTTTAGATGAAAAATATTTTTACCAGATTAAAAAAAATTATTAGAACTTAAACCGTTATTTTACTCAATTTATCTTCCAGCTCTTGTATCTTCTTTTTGTATTCCTCTATGCTTTTGAGTTCTTGCTTTTGCTTTAATGCTTTTTCTTTTCTTTCCTCCTTCAACCTTTCTTGGTGGCGGTAGTAGTATGCGAGAGCTTTCTCGTTATTTCTCTTTCGTCTTGCTTCTCCTTCGTATAGTTTCGGTCTTGGCATCTTGTATTATATTATAGTTTATATATTTTTATAAATGTAAAATAATTAATTAAATTATTAATTTTTCGCTTCCTTTTTGATTTCTACTTGATTTCTCTTTAATTTCTTATGATGTGAAAAATGGCGATTTGGTCCGAAAAGACCCTTTTTTGAGGGCATTTTCTTGAAAATGACCCTAAAAAAGGGTAATCATCTTCTAATCAGCCTTGTGCTGGTGACTCCAATGTTACAATCCCCGAAGATAGCTCAATAAAAAGTCGGTAATACAACCAGACACAAATCCCCAAAAGAGAATGATGTCTCGTTATATTAGCTCAGTGAAGCCGAAAAGAAAACGGCAACAGACCAAGGTTAAAATGGCATTAGGTCAAATCCGGCCAAACGATATTGAAAATAATGGGAAAAAAACTAGGTGCACCTGACACCAGAAAAAGGGTACTTTTTACCGGCTATCCGGGGGGTGATGCCTACACTACCTCCCTGTCAGATGCCTCACCCGTCTCCAGTCTCCCGATCCACTCCTCATTCCTTGGTTCCTCCTCCGTCCTCTCCATCTCCCTGTCAGATGTCTCATCCTGATCGTTCACTGCGTTATTCAGTTCCTTCTCCTCCCGTCTCTGTTGCTCCCGCTCTTTTTCTGAAGTCTTAATCCATGCCCGTGTTTCGTGACTGTCCCAATCCTTGTCCGTTGTGGTTTTCTCCACCCTTTCTATGATACTCCTGATCCGTAGCGGTCCCACAAACATCCTCCAGCTGTCCTCCCACCGGTCCTTCAAAACCTTCACCCACTTCTTCGCGTGTTCCACCTTTCCTCTTGCACATGCCCATGCCGTATGAATCCTCTCCGCCGTCCATTTTCCCTGTACTTTGGTCAACACAGCCATGAAACTGTATTGGTACTGCGCCTCCTCTGTCATGGCAAACACCCTCCACAAACCCTCGTCGTTGTTATACCAACGATATTGTAATTCCCATATTGCTCTAATCGCCATCCACCTCGCATCCTTTCGAACCCGATCCGTGTCCATAATCGGTCCCACCAGTTCACCCCACTGATATCCCATTTCCTCTACAAACCGTTGAGCCTCCTCATCCATCTTATATTCCACTCCCCCTATCTGTCCCACTGTCTTCTTTTCCTCCTCCGGTATCCCCTTTCTTATTTCCCGTTTGCTCATCCGATGCCGTATTATGTCCAAAAGTAGTGACAGGAGGTACTATGTCTTGTGTCTGCCGCCGATCCCTCCTCCTTCTCTTCCTTCTCCTCTCCTCCTTCCTATCCTCCTCTTCCATCATTGCCCGTTCCTCGTCCCTCAGATACGCCTCCCACTCTACCATCGCCCTAACATAGGCCTCCTCTGCCTGTCTTAGATCCCTTGTCTCGTGAAAATGCATTGCCGTATTAGGAACCTCGTTCTGAACCCGCTCCCGCGTTATAATATATTCCTCTTCCCGCTTAGATACCCAAAACGACAACATGTCCCCGTCCCTAGAGTCCTCCTTCTCCTCTGTCTCCTCACTTGTCGCCCCACCTTCTTCGTCCTCTTCCTCCAATGCCTCCTTCGCTTCTTCACTCCCCTTCTCCATACCTAGCATAGTAGGTACCCACGTATGTCCCTCCATGTATTTATCTTCTTCTCTGTCTCTTCCGAGCTCTCGCCACCTCCGCATCCTCATCCAAGTCAAAACCCAAACTGTCGAGTTTCAACATATCCTGCTCGAATTGGGTCTTCAAGAACTTTTTACGCCGCTGACGAGCCATGTCTTCCAAAGTTGCGAAACACTCCCACTCACTGTCCACCTCCGCCCTTAGTTCCGTCAATCTCTCCGCGCTTGCTTCCCCTCTCGCTTCCAAAGCCACGACTTCCTTCCTCTTCTTCTCGTAACTCTTCCACCTCCGAACTACCTTTTCATATATATCTCTCGCAACTTGTATTTCCCCTGCTCCAAATATCTCCGCATCCGGGACCCCCTCCTCGTCGGTAAATGCTTTTTCCCAATAACTCGTTTCCTCATCTTCTTCCACTCCTTCAACCACTCTCCTCCGTCTCACCTCCCCAACTTTCCTCTCCCTTAGCGAACACAGTGCCTCGAACCCCTTGCACACCTCCACCTGTTGCTTGTGGTTCTTGGACCAGACCAACGCTTGTCGTGATCCCGGCTTCCGAGTGGCGAGATTTTCCGCCGTCTTCACCAAATCCTTCAGTCGATCACGAACCCCATACACATCCCTATCAATCCTGCACTCCCCTGCATCCCATAGTGTATCGTCGTTTATGTCCTCCTCCGATATACCCCTATTTTTGGCCTCCCGCATTGGCTCTGCCCCAACCTCCACCTTCCGTTCTTCTCTCCTCCCCCCCTCGTCTTGTTCGTTCGCAGCCATAAGCGTTCACACCTAAAGTAGGGAGAGGTGTGTATCATCCTCCCCTTCATTTTCCTACTGCCCCTTTTGTGCCCTTTTGTAAGGCTGTTCCTCGAGTGTACTCGTCCTCTCTTCCTTTTCTCGTTTTCCCCGCTCCTCATCCCTCCTGGGTTCCGCGTATTCGCGTCTTTCCCGTTTGAGAAACTTCAAAGATTCCTTGAACTGCCGCCGGTTTTCCCTTGCCTCTTGGTTCCACACGTATCGTGCCCGTCTCATCTCAGCCAGCATCAAGGCCGATATTTTCGCCTTTTCTGCCTTGATCATTGCCTCCCGTCTCCTTTCGAGCTCGTGAGGACAGGCCTCCCTCTTCCTTTCTCATTCTAACATTTGTTCCCGCATGGTTTCATATTCCTTATCTATCGCTACCACTTCCTTGTATACATCCTTGCCTATTCGTATCTCCCCTTTCATCCACATCCCCCTCTCTCCCTCTTCGTTCTCTCTTCCCACTTCTCAGTGCCACGCCAGAAATCTTCTAAACCCCGTATGTCCTCCTTCTTCTCCGCCTTGTCAGACTCCTTATTTTCCATCGTGCACCTAAAGAAGGGCAAAAAGGTCCCATCATCTGCTTACTTCAAGTTTCCCCCAAATCTGCCCGTTCTAAAATCCCTATTTCCACGTCCCTTCAAGTTCCTCAAATATCCCTCTGCGTACTTCTACCCCGTGCCTATACTTCCCTTCCATATAGGCCGTCTAAATTCGTGATGTGGCCAAAACCGGCAATAGTTCACCACTTGGAAAAGCCCGCAAAGAGCCCCAAAAATTCTCCCTGCGAGTTGGCGTGTTCTCAGCGCTGGTTGTCCGCTATACCCGCTGCTTTTGCTGTCCTCTTTTTGTGCCATGATGGCGTCCACTTACCCGTCCAAAACCCCTCTTAAACCGTGGATTCCACGTTCTTTTCAAGTTCCCCTTGCAGATCCCGACTCCCTTTCATACTCCCGTGAGTGGGGACCCGCGTGCTTGTTCCTCCATTCCGAAAAATCGTTCCCCCTGACCCCCTTCTTCCGACCGACATGTCCACCCTCAAGCCGTGTCTTTTGCATACCCTTCTTCTCGACAAATTCTGCAAGTTTCCCTCTCATTACCCTCCGTCGTGTCTGTTTTCCTCGCCCCAAACCCTCCTTTCCTCCCATACGTCCTTTTCCGTCCAAAATCCGTCTTTCCCTGTGTCCGTTTCCTTCACTCCTCCCTCCAAGTCCCCATGCCACATGAATTCCCAGCCATCAAAACCCATCAAAAACGTTGTAAAACACCAACGCACGAACAAGCAAACATGAATAATATATATCCGAGTGGTTTCCCCATATATTTGCCAAGGTTTGTGAGAAGGGAGTGTCCCTTTCTCACAGCAATGCGTCACAGCAACCCTGTCCCATCTCTAAACAGACCGAAAACGGCATGCTCTTTCTGCAAAACCATCCCCCATAATCCCCTTTATATGCCCCTGTATCCAGAAACACACATCCGACACTCACACCACATGAAACCCACATTTGTTCACCCTGAGCTGCAAGCTGTCAGGCGTTCTGTCAGCAACCCAAGCCCCACTCACAAACAGCTCATGAATAGTCCTGCAACTCAAGAAAAGCATTGCCCCTACCTGTTTGCATGCCCCTAGACCCAAACCACCTCAAGCAAAAGCATATATCCCCAGGAAGCGCATCAGTAAAATTCCCCTCTCCCCCACTTTTCTCTCGAATTCTCTTTTCCGCAGAAAATTTCCGAGAAACCGAGGAAAATTTCCATACCCCGTTTATTGTATTAACGACTCCAGATTGTTACGATAGTAGGATATTTAATAAACAGATAACTGTTACTAACGATATGAAGACTGAGGAATACCGTGACCTAAAGTAGGGACTCCGTAATCTCCAGACCAAAGGAATAACCGACAGACCGGAACGATCAGTATTGCCATTATATAACGGCCGGTGGGCCTGCATAAATATTAAAATATTATATTTCACAAACTTGAAAAAAATAGAAGCGGCACTTGAAACTTTATTTGCATTTTGATAAGGAGCTAAGTATAATGTTATGCTTCAGAAACAATGCAAATTCTGAGAAATTAGTAACGAGAATATTTCAAGTGGAAAATGAGTTGTGTAGCAGTTGGACTCTGAGTTGTTCAAGCCGGTCAGTCTGGGAACTTGAAAAATAAAGTATATAAAACTGAGGACGGAAGATTGCCACTTTACCTGGCGTAGATGCCTGATGATTTTACTACGTCACCGTGTGACCTATCATTATTATTTCATATGACTGCCGGCCGGGGACCGGACTCGGAACTTGAAAAGCGGTCTAGGGAAATAAAGTGTAGATACTAGTGGGGAACTTGTGACTTGAAAGACAATAGTTTACATTTCCAAAAAAGCTAACAGGCAAAGGGAAATAAATTAAATGATCTGCCACGGTAAACGGCAGTTGAAAACGTAACAACTACAAGTTATTAATATGACAGTTGATAAATAAACAGAAAAATGAAGTAACGGAACTAAAACTGATAGAAGTGTAAACTTGTGACTTGAAGTAAAACTTGAAGTATAAACTTGAACTTGAGAAAGTTTAACACAATATTGATAATTCGGTCCGGTACGATATTCATTCCGATATTACAATAGTACGATCAGTATTATATTTAATAACCGATAACTGTCCTAACGATATGAAGACTGAGGAATACCTAAAGTAGTTGAGGGACTCCGTAGCCTCCAGACCAAGGATAACCGACAGACCTGAACGGTAAGTATTGCCATTATATACCGGGTGGGCCGGCATAAAAGGCAAAAATACACGTAAGCTTAATAGAAACTTGCCACTCGTAGGACCTCAAGTTTAAACTTGCTATTGAAATCAGTATTATAGTAGGCTGGTACTGGCATTCAAGTACTGTCATTACATCATACACATGCTCCGAGGCGGCCTGCCCTTACAAATAACTTCAACTGATTATCCTGATATAAATGACTCAGCTTGATTGTGGTTGCTAAGCTTACCGGTACGCAATTCAATGCGAGCATCCAACTTCACTTGGCTTTTCGTAGAGGCTCCATGAAACCCGTAGCATGAAATCGATTGTAACAACGGACAATTTATCGTATTTCATATGATGACATTCGAAAGTGATGTAATCTATAAAATAAATAATTAAAATTGAATAAACACTGAATATAAATATAAATATCGAATACAGGCGCCGTGTGAGCTTGTCGTTTTCAAGCTCAAGCTCTCGCAAGGCCCATGCATCATGCACTTTGAATCTATTGCACATCAGCTGATTCACCGTCGATGCCGTAATGCTCCCTCACTCTTTCTTTACACACCCGCTGAGCTTTCACCACGCCTGTACCTGCAGCACAAGCAAGTCGACATAGCATTTGGTGCATGCTCCTTGATAGACCTAGCTTGGCAGATGGCAAACTAATAGCACAAGCTAGAAGACAAGCAGGCGAGTAGATGGATGGATAATTCAGCTAGGAAGGAACGTAGCAATATTTGGACGAGTAAGTTCCAGACAAACTCCTATCCAGTGTATTGCATAACAAGTTCCACGCTTAGAAATGTACGTGACTCTCAAATCGGTCTCAATCTCCTCTTCGTATGATCTCTACTTCCTTGCATTTTATACTCATTTCTGCGTGATATAAGGTAGTGGGCAAGTTTATATGTTCGTTACGAGTTTCAACCAACCGCTAAATACAAAGAGACAAACTCCTTGAAAATCCACGCTGAACTTTGAGCGTTACATTTGTCTGCGATTTTCTGGGATGTCAAAGGCTGTAAAATAAAGCAAATCGCCTTGGTGAAAGCAAATATTGCGTGTTCGGGGTGTCAGGTGGACATTTACGTGGGTACCCTTACTCATTTCATCGGCGAAACAGGCACACGAGTAGTCAATCAGGCCCTCTGGCACACACACACACACACACACCAACAATGGTGAGCCTTGAACTTTACATACAATAGAGATGAAACACTTTGCAGGCAAGTGGCCTTGTTTTTGTTGTTGTTGTTGTCGTTGTTGTTGTTTTTGTTGTTGCTGCTG
>WBZZ01003030.1:47500-50000 GCA_019918135.1 Paulinella micropora | reverse complement strand
GCGGATTGCGAGCAGCGAGAGGCGTGGGTGTATGGCGCGCGTCTGCACAACTACCGCGAGAAGCTAGGTCAACTTTGTCCTCATATTCTTTAACTCTGCTCTTCTATTATGTTATTTTATGTTATGTCGGACCCCTTCTCTCGTCTCTGCACATTCTGCTGTAGGCAAAGTCTGCTGTCATACGTTTAACTCTGTTGTTGTGCTATGCTATTTTATGTCAGCCCCCTTCTCTCATCTCTCTGTTCTGGCCTACCCTAAGCAAAGTTTGTTGTCATATTGTTAACTCTGCTGTTCTATTCATGTTATGTTATGTCTGTCCGCTTCTCTTATCTCTGTTCTCGTCTGCTCTTAGGCAATGTCTGCCGTCATATTATCAAACCCTGCTATTCCCTTATCTTACGTCTGCCCTCTTCTGTCATCTCTGCACTGGTTTGCTCTAGGCAATCTTTGTCCGCATATTACTAAATCCTGCTGTTCCATTACGTTATGTTATGTCGGCCCGCTTCTCTCATCTCTGTTCTGGTCTGCTCCAGGATATCTCTGCCGTCATATTATCAACTCTGCTGTTCTATTCATGGTTCTGTTACTGCACCCTTCTCTCATCTCTGTTCTGCGTGTGTGTGTGTGTGTGTCTCTCTCTCTCTCCATCTCTCTCTCTCTCTCTCTCTCTCTCTCTCTCTCTCTCTCGCTCTCTCTCTCTCTCGCTCTCTCTCTAGCGCACCCTGGCGACGGCGAAGTCAAGACCGTAGCCGTGCCTTCAGGCAACGCGCAGCACATTGTGAAGGGCAGACTACTCTCCTGCCAAAACACGCACAAGTTCAACGAGAAACTGCAGGTGCGCTCTTTCTTCCTTCCTTCCTTCCTTCCTTCCTTCCTTTCTTTCTTTCTTTCTTTCTTTCTTTCTTTCTTTCTTTCTTTCTTTCTTTCTTGCTTTCCTTCCTTCCTTCCTTCTTTCTTTCTTTCTTTCTTTCTTTCTTTTCTTTCTTTCTTTTCTTTCTTTCTTTCTTTCTTTCTTCCTTCCTTCCTTCCTTCCTTCCTTCCTTCTTTCTTTCTTTCTTTCTCCCTCCCCCCCTCCCTCCCTCCCTCCCTCCCTCCCTCTCTCTCTCTCTCTCTCTCTCTCTCTCTCTCTCTCTCTCTCTCTCTCTCTACGTACACACGTTCTGTCTGCTGGTTAGGCTGCTGATCGATTGGCCGGCTTGGCGAACGCCGCGCCTGCACACAGGTCATACGCACATGCATACACACACATAATGCATACACAGAATACATATACATGATACATATACATGATACATAGACCCATGAACATGTGCAGCACGGCGTTGACAGACAGACAGACAGACAAACACATAACACATACACATAATACATATACACGATACATATCCACACGTGCATGTGCAGCGCGGCGTCTGTGCTGCCCGCGCCTTGCCCGCCTACCCAGCCCGACATGTGCGCAGACAAGAACAGACAGACAGACACATAGTGCATACACATAATACACATATAGTCAGCATACATATGCATGTGCATGTGCAGCGCGGCGTCGTTGCTGCCCGCGCCGGGCCCGCCTGCCCAGCCTGCCCAGCCCGACATGCGCGCAGACAAGAAGCATACACATAATACGCATACAGCATACATATGCACATGTCCAATGTGTGCAGCACGGCGTCTGCTCTGCCACGCCCGCCTGCCCAGCCCGACATGCGCGCAGACAAAAAGGCGCACCCACCTATGCTCTTCGGAGACAAAACAACCTTCGCCTGGGTGACCTTAAGGGAGCGCCTGCCTGCTACACTGCAGAAGACGATTGAATCGAACAAGGGCATCCTGTCAGACAAGGCGCTCAAGGTAGATACGTATGTATGTATGTATGTATGTATGTATGTATATATATATGTATGCATGGCATGTTATGTGTGCCAGGCGCTGGCGGCGCTGAAGAGGAGATCCTGGACGAAGCATACATACATACATACATACATACATACATACATACATACAAACATGCATACATACATACATACATACATACATACATACATACCGACATACAAACATACAAACATACATACATGCATACATGCATACATACATACATGCATACATACATACATACATGCATACATGCATACATACATACATACATACATACATACATACATATACATACAGAAATACATACATACATACATACATACATACATGCGTACATACATGCATGCACACATACATACATATGCATACATACATATATACATACATACATACATACATACATACATCCCATACATACATACATAATACCTACATACATACATACATACATACATACATACATACATACATACATACATACATACATACATACATACATACATACATACAAACATGCATACATACATACTTAACACACACACGTATGTAAGGGGCTGGTGGCGCTGAAGAAGGAGATTCTGGACGACGCGCCCGTGGCGGCGCCGGAGTACTCGCAGCTAGG
>WBZZ01003030.1:35000-40000 GCA_019918135.1 Paulinella micropora | reverse complement strand
GTAAGTAAGAGAAGTAAGTAAGTAAGTAAGTAAGTTATGTTATGTTATGTTATGTTATGGTATGTCATGTTATGTGTGTATGTTTGTGTTGCTAGTCGGTCATTAGGCTATTTGGGCGCTTTCCGCACCGCAACGCCATCCTGGGCAGAAAGGTAGAAACATGTTATGTTTGTAAAGTATGTATGTATGTATGTATGCATGCATGTATGTATGTATGTATGCATGTATGTATGTATGTATGTATGTATGTATGTATGTATGTATGTATGTACGCATCTATGTATGTTTGTATCCATGTATGTATGGTTTTTTGTATGTATGTATGTATGTATGCAGGTAGGTAGGTAGGTAGGTAGGTAGGTTGGTAGGTTGGTAGGTGGATGGTTAGGTAAGTGTGTTTTTATTTGTGCATGCACACGCATGCGTGTGTGTGTGTGTGTGTGTGTGTGTGTGTGTGCTCAGAGCTCGTCAGTGGAGGTGATCTATCTACAAGATGGCGGCCACAACTTCGGAGTATCACAGGTGTGTGTTTATGCATGCGACACACACCCGTGATCGGTGCATGATTATGTGCTCGTTGTGTGCAATTGCTCTCAATATGCTGGTGTGCATACCGGGAGAAAGATCAAAAGATCAAATAGCGGTAGAGAGGCTTATAGACAGAGAGATAGAATATGGCAAGTTGTAAGTCGGCAACGGCGTCTGCGATTTGTTATGCCGATTTGACTGCGGAAAGCTTCTGCGCGTTTTTTATTTGTTTATGTTGTTGTTGTGGTTGTGGCTGCGTGTGAGTTTGTGTGTGTATGTGTGTCTGTTTATGTGTGATGCCTGATCAGTATCAGCATACTTTGCGGTGTGCCACTGTGTTTGCAGGGCGTAGGAGAACAGAGCATTCCTCCGCCCAAAAAGCAGAAACTTCGATGAAGCCCAGCTCCTTCGCGGAGAGAGAGAGAGAGAGAGAGAGAGAGAAAGAGAGAGGGGGGGGGGGGGGGGGGAGAGGGCACAGACCTTTAATTGTAGAGAGTGTCGGATATGTGTCAGTTCTATGTAACATACGACCATGAAACAAAGCGACCACTTAGTAAGCTAGCCATCAACGACAAAGTTGAGCCAATCTGCAGCATCCGCCACCAACAACAACCATGTAGTATATTTCAACAAGAGTGCTTCAATTCTTTGTGAAGGAAGGTAACTGTAGGGCAAAAGTGACTGTCCACACTTACGAGAAGTGCATGATACTAATAACGTGAGTGCAGACTTTTTTAAATTACTAAACCCTGACTAACGTGTTATTTTATTTCCTTCAAGTAGTTACTCTCCGAGCCGTCGCACGGTCCGGGCCTCCTACCAGTGGCCAGCAGTTAAAACATTTCAACCGCCGGTCGTTAAGATGCTCTGTCTGATACTTTTTTTTTTTTTTTTTTTTTTTTTTTTTTTTTTGTTATATATATATATGTATTTACGCAAACACTGTTTTAATAAAATATTAATACTTGTCACTCAGTAGTATGATTAAGTGGGAAATGTAAGAGTAAAATGGAAGTGGTATCAAAGAGATACAAAACAGGTAAAAATGAAGCGTAAAAAAATAGAATTATTAATAATAAAAAAATTTAAAAAAAAGAACAAAATTTTCTTAGAGAAAAATGCAAAGGCAGAGAAGAAGTAAAAGAGAAAGTGAATAAGGGGAGAAATCATTGGACATTTGTAATTAGACCCTTCCTCCTCAGTTATCAGTGTATGTCCACTATTCAAGTCCTTTTGAGGGGCCACGGGCGAGTGCTTGGAGATTGCCAACATAAGTAGAGGCTTTCTCTATCTCCGTCCACATAGACTCGGGAAGCTTGGCGTCGCTAAGAACTGCCCTTGCGGGTCCGCCACACGTTTGGTGTGCTCGTTCTATTTTAGCGACCGCCTGCTTCTCCCCTTTCGAGCCTCTAGGAGGACCGGTTGATCGGCATCAATCCAGATTTGAAACTCCTTGTACTTTCCCGGTATTCCTGGTCACAAGTTAGGAATTTCACTTTCTTTCCTGTGTGCCGTTCAAAGAAGGCGACTGCCTTGAAGAAGCACGTGAAAAACTCATTCTTATGACTCAGGTAATAATCTAACTCAAATCCGGACGCGAGACATTTGACAGACGGTGAACTAAGATACTTCTTTCCGTTCCACGATGTGGTGTTCCACCAATCCTGGGTGTCCATTGGTATATGAATCCCAGGGTGGCGTTCTACCACATGGTGATTGTCTACAGCGCTCGCGCGGCGAGGCGGGGTCAGCAGAACGTATTAAAAGATTCGCAGAAGGCGCTCCCCGGACAGAATTGGCTTATGCCAGCCGGTTACTAGGTTTTTTTTCATTTATTTAGTTCCCTGTAGTTGTTTCTGTTTCCTACTTGCTTTCCTTTCTTTTTCTCTTCATTCTCTACGACGTGCATGTGTCTTTTGATCGTTAGCGCACAGATCCTAGCGGGCTGCCACGCTCAAGGCCAAATGGTCCCCCAACCATCAAATCCGTTCCGTCGGTGTCACTGTTGTTGGTGGTTGTAGTGTCGGTCCCCTGCAACCGCTACGGATTCGGATGGGAATACTATCTTTCTCATTGTCACGTAGTACAATCATGTTAGCGAAATAAATAAATGAGGCACGAGGAGAACGTTTGGAGAACGGCAAGCTTCAAGACGGAGAGGTCAGCTTCAAGGCGGCAAGGCTCAGCGAGCTTTGGGTCTGCGGGATCGGAGAGTTTTCAAGTCCGTGGGAAGAAGGCGCGGTGGGAAGTAGTCTGAGCGGAGCTGCCACTTTTGCCGGTTCGGTGATAAAAGAATATATTTATTGATGCCTATCCTTTTACTTGACCAATTCCAACAACTTCGCCAACTTAGTAACCCAATCTTCTTCGCTTATATAAGTATCAAAGATGGTGGGAAAATGTGTGAGACTAGCGAAGCCAAAAACAACCAAGGCAAACACCAGCCAATTCCCGTTGTCCGGCCTAACGATGATATATTCCGGTCTAAAAAGTGTCACCTAACGTTCACTTCTAGTAATATTATCGTTATCAGGTTAAGAGTGTTAGTAATATTAACTGCCTCTTATTGTCTCTGTTTTGACATTTGTGTATATTAAATTGTAGCACATATTTACCTATCTGCGCCTACACCGCGCACAAGGCGGGCGGTGCTGCAAGCCGGGTTACTACTCGCTCGGGTTAGTATAGATCGGGATAGTATAGACCGACACTAGGTCGGGGGGACGATGAATGACTAGATGCCTGCTCTGGGGGACTCGAAAGATGATAGGGGAAGGACGGTGGTATAATGCCGGTTACTTTCAGGAAATAGTTATTTAATAACAGTGGTTTACCAGACCACGAGTGACCGTGCTCACCCCTTTGCCAAAGGTTAAGTAAGTTCAAGTTTTAGTTTAAGTGAAAGGGCAAAGGTTGGGGAAAACTTGAAGGGTAAGGTGTATGTGTGGTCTCCAGGGCTTTGGAGCTGTGCTCCCGACGACGGTTCTGAGTTGGAAGGTTGTGGCGTAGAATAGGTTTTGGTTGTGTTGGATTGCGTAGTAACGGAACTAATAGAGTTGAAGTGGAAGGATGAGTCGTACGGTCAGAGTCACTGAATAAAAAATACAAGCTGATATAGGTACTACCTGACTTGAAAAGGAAATGGTATTTGTAAAAATTGAAAATTGCGAGTGCACTTATGACGTGAAAAAACAGCCTGAGGGAAAATTTTGAAATTAGTTTGAAATGAATTGCTTTTGCTTTGTATTTTAATACGTTAATAGTTCCTCGATGATTTAATTAAGTATTTTCAATGATTCTGGTAACATGGGGTAAAGGTAATATGAATACTGAACGGCTCTGGGCGGGGAAATCGGGAAACTTGAGTGGTATGTTATTCAGTAATATGGAGTAACGGCTTTAGGTAACGGCTCCGTGGAAAATTGGGGAAGTGGCAAGTCACAATTTTAGTAAGTTCGGGTCATATGGGGTAACGGTCATGGGTACTAGTGACGGTTTAAATCGGAGCCATGATTACCGTAGTACTGGGGAAATGCGAGGTGGTTCAACTCCGACTCGAAGTAATATGGGCGCGGCGTACTATGAGTAATCTGCAACTGCTTTATTCAGGCACTTGCGGGAACTTATATTACTCGAAACCACTTAACACTTCATGATAACTGGTACCTGTACTATCGGGCGACGGGTGGGGGCGGTCGAAATGTTGGCGAATGGCCCAACTTGGAGTCACCGTGCCCGGCCCGCCTCAAAATCTCACGCAGACTCACGGTGAGTGTTAGCGAATGGCCCAACTTGAAATATTGTTTAATACATTAATACGAGTACGGCGACGACCGTCACTTAGGTTTGTATTTGCATTCTATCCCGAGGTTGGTCGGCGTCGGTGTAAGTTCGACTTCTCGCGCGCATAGGGGTGAGCGCGCTCGGGGGGAAGAAGGAATTATGCCGGCCCAGCGGGCCCACCCGGTATTATATATAATGGCAATACTTACGGCCCGTTCCGGTCTGTCGGTTATCCTTGGTCTGGAGGCTACGGAGTCCCTACTTTAGGTATTCCTCAGTCTTCATATCGTTAGGACAGTTAGCGGATATTAAATACCGTACTACTGTAACATTATGTGAAGCTGACTGCAGATCTTGACGTAATCTAGTCGCTGAACTAGCACCAACCCAATGCGTCTGTTGAATGTAAGTTAAAATTGCATGCATTTATTTGTATCTGTAAGTAAGCAAGTTTGTATGAATGTACGTACGTATGCATGTATTCATGTATGCAATGTGAATTGTATGTATGTATGTATGTATGTATGTGTTAAGTATGCATCCATGCATGTATGTATGTATGTATGTATGTATGCATGTACGTACGTACGTACGTACCTATGTATGTATGTATGTATGTATGTATGTATGTATGTATGTATGATTGAAACTATTTTTCAATGATGGAAATGTGTAAGTTGCAAAATATA
>WBZZ01003030.1:0-22500 GCA_019918135.1 Paulinella micropora | reverse complement strand
AGTTGTCGGTCGGCACACGTTGGTCCGGATCGGACACCACCGCAGTTGAAAATATACATAGGGAACACGATGTCCAATCTGGACCCACCCAGGGTAGCAGCTCAAGTTGCCCGTCGACACAACTGGGTCCACCTCGGGCACCACCGCAGTCGAAAATATACATAGGGAACATGGTGTCCAATCTGGACCCACCAACGGACAGAGGAAGAGGGAGGGAAGAGGAGGGATGGAGGGGGGGGGATGCCTGGCGCCCAAATGATCAAGCCGGGGCTACACACAGGACTCTCGCCCTTGCTTGACACCCCCTTATCTCCCCTCTTGTTCGTAGCCGTCGGTGGGTCCGGATTGGACACCACAGCAGTTGAAAATATACATAGGGAACACGATGTCCAATCTGGACCCACCCCTGTCACAGCTCGAGTTGTCGGTCGACACAAGTGGGTCCGGATCGGACACCACGGCGGTTGAAAATATACATAGGGAACACGATGTCCAATCTGGACCCACCCCTGTCGCGGCTCAAGTTGCCCGTCGAGCAACTCAAGCTGCTCGCCGGGCAGCTCAAGTTGTCGGTCGACACAAGTGGGTCCAGATCGGGCACCAAGGCAGTTGAAAATATATATAGGGAACACGATGTCCAATCTGGACCCACCCCAAGGTCGCAGTCGCGAAAGACAGCAGAAGAAAAGGAGGGGGGAGGGGGGGGCGCCACAGCCTGTTAGCTGCCAGAACCGTGGATTTTGGGGGGTGGGGTGGGAGGTTGGCGAACCTGGCGGGCGTGTGGGTTCTGACAAGGGTGGCCATCGCTTGTATTTTTTTCTTCTGTGTCTATAAATAGTGCAACATGCCAGTGCCAGACGTTTGCCCTGCTTGTGGCGAGAAGACAGACAAGAAAGAGAAACAAAGACCAGACAAGCAAAGGGAAAAGGGAGTATTTAGGCTGCGAGCTTATTATACGCACGAAGAAGACTGACAATGTTGGCCGTTTGCCCTACCTGTGGCGCCTGCTTTTTCGAAGGGCAGCTTTTTTGGTCCGGCACCGGCAAGAGAGGCGACCCTCGAGACTTAGCCTCGCTCGTGTGCCGACCTTATGGCGACTGCGCCTGTATCAACCCGGCCAGAGACGTCCCTGGCGGAGACAGCTGGGAAGAACGCATGCGCTTCGTGGACAATTTTCTAGACGAGATGTTGTAAACTAAGTAAAAAAACTTTTCCTCCTGCTATATCATTTAATTGGCAATCAATGGAAGTGGCTAGGTCGTACAAACGGCGTCGTTTGGACGGAGCGGCCGACGATTTCGTGCTGCCGGTGGATGGACAGGCAGGTGATGTCCTTGTTTCGGACGGTGACGGGGGCGTAAAATGGGCGGCAGGCGGCGTGGCCGCGAACGAGGCGGTAGCGCTTAATACCGCTCACAGACTGACTACGTCCGGGAACCCGCACTTGGTCGATCTAGCGGACCTAATTACCTTGACCCTGGACACCGAAGCGAAAACTAACCAGCCGGCCGGAATGACTTCTAACAGCTCCGCTGGCTTCGTGGCCTCTGCCTCTAGCAATTCCGCCCAGGCCTACCTGGCCTTTGACAGCGACTTCTCGACCCTGTGGGGCACCACTGCTCCCGACAGCTACAGCGGCAACAACTACACTGCCATGATCGAGACGGTAGTCGACAATCTTCACCGTGGCGGGCGCGTGGCTGCAGCTCGATCTGGGCCAGCACGCCAAAGTCACTGCCTACCACATCACGTCCGCGGGCGCCATTACCGCGCCCAGAGACTGGGTAGTCGCTTATAGTGCGGACGGCAGCCGGTGGTTCACTTGGGACAGCCAGACGGCCCAGACCTTTGTGGGCGACAGCCTGCGCACGTTCACGCCGGCTGCCGCGGCCGATTATGCTAGGTACCTGCGCTTAATCTGCACCAAAAACAACGGGGCGGGGGTTTGGTACATGCGGAGCCTAGCCTTCGACTACCAGCTGTACAATGCCGGCTGCGTCGAGAACACCGGCTATCCTACCAAGACCTCGCAGCTGGCGCCCAAGGCGTACGTCGACCACCAGGTGGCAGGAGCGGTGAAGTTCCCGTCGATCATGCCTACCCAAAACGACTGTATCGTGACTATGGACCCGGACGGATCGATCTTTGCGGTCAAGGACACGACACTCAAGCAGCCGACCTTGGCTCCTGGCGACAATGGCGCGATCGTGCTTATGGACACCGACTACACGGTCACGACGATCCCGGACACTCTCGCGAGGCTGCCTAACCCTTTGCCCGTCTCGGCCGCGCAGCTGGTGACGGTCGATTCGGACGGCGTGTTGGGCTTGAGCAGCCATTTGACTGATACCAACAACCCGCACGGGACCTCGGTGAGCAACATTGCAGGAGGCCCCGCCGCGACCTCTGCGTCGCTCACAGCGCACACGGGCGCTACCAACAATCCACATGGGACCTCCGTGAGCAACATTGTCGGAGGGCCAGCCGCGACCTCTGCGGCGCTCACGGCGCATACGGGCGCAACCAACAACCCGCATGGGACCTCGCTGGCCAACCTCGTGAACTCGTCGACGCTCACGCTGACAGGGGCTGGCGGCAACAGCACGCTTTCCGCGCCTACCACCGGCTCCGTCGCGCTCAAGCTGCCTACGGCTCTGCCCAGCGCAGGCACCAAGCAGTTCGTCACGCTTGATAGTGCGGGCCAGTTTGCTACCGGTGCCACTGGCTTCAAAGGTGGAGATAGTGTAGCGATCGGGACTTCGGCGGGTGATGGACAGCAGCCATTCACAGTCGCGATAGGAACCGAAGCAGGGGCGAGCGGACAGGGCCAGTTTGGAGTTGCTGCTGGCTTCCGAGCGGGATACAATAACCAGAGAGACTTGGCAGTCGCGATCGGTGCCTATGCTTCGACTGACGCACAAGGCAATTCATCTGTCTCTGTTGGTCCTTATTCCAGCACGCTTGGCGTACGCTCGGTTGGGATCGGCAGTACGGCTACCACGGATGCTGCTGCCCAGGAATCGGTCTCAATATGCTACCGAGCAAAGGCAGCGACATCCCGCTCGATCGTGCTGAACGCCACGGGCGCTGAATTAGCGTCTGCTAGCACTGATGCTACTTACATCAAGCCGCTGAGGTCAGACATCGGTTCTACCACCGCCGAGAAGGCTACACAGTGGAACAGCACGACCGGTGAACTCACCGCCTCTAAATTTACACTTCCTCCTTCCCTGCCCGGCAGCACGAGCTTAGTGTCGCTGGGCTCCGACGGCGCGCTGCAGCACGGAGACCAAGCAATTTCACATAACATAACGTTCGCGAACACGGTACCAATCGGCAGCAAAATGCCAAACGGCATGACTACCAACACCTGGACCTCTGGACAACAGACTTTTGTATCAACCGCCAGTGGGTGGCAAGAACCGTACCAGGCATACAGAGCATTTGACAGCTCGTCCTCTAGCAGCTGGCGTGGTACGAACGCTGCCTATAACGCCTCCGGTGTCTACACGAAAGTTCCCGCCACATTCAAGACAGTGGATGGCTCTAATGTCAATGGGGACTGGATTCAGATTGATTTCGGCACGACCGTGTTGCTGACCAAATTCTACCTCACTGCGTCGACTTCGAGCAACATGCCTGCCAAATGGGTGCTAGCAGTCAGTAACGACGGCACGACGTGGACCGCGTGGCACCAACAGACGACTAGATACACTAGTTTTACTAACGGTGTAGAAGTGCCCTTTACCCCTACTGCCTCCGTGCTGTGTAGATATGCGGCACTGATCGCCACTGAGATCCAAAGCAGCAATTTCAGTTACGCTCAGATTGGCTCGCTGGCCTTTGATTACGGAGGGGCGTACTACTCTACTAAGAACATGGGCCTTCCGGTGGCCGGGACAGACGGTGCCAACAAGAGCTACGTGGACTCGCACGCACACACGTCGCCACTGACGATCGGCACATCTACCATCGCGAGCACGGGGACGGTCGCGCTGAGTCTGCCCAGCGCGCTGCCCGCCAGCACGTCGCTAGTGTCGCTGACTAACGGAGGCGTGCTGCAGCACGGGGAGCAGGCGATCGCACACGACATCAATTTCGCAGGGACCACGCAGTACAGAGTCAAGAACATCGCGACACCCAACGCTGCCTCGGACGCGACCAACAAGACTTACGTCGACTCGCACGCACACACCTCGCCACTGAATATCGGCACAACTGCGATTGCGAGCAGCGGCAATCTTGTTCTGCTGACTCTGCCCAGCTCGATACCTGCCACTGGCAAGTCGCTGATGTCTCTGACCAGCGGAGGCGTGATCGAGCACGGCGAACAGTCGATCACCCATGATCTGAATTTCGGAGGGACCGCGCAGTACAGAGTCAAGAACATCGCGACACCTAACGCTGCCTCGGACGCGACCAACAAGACTTACGTCGACTCGCACGCACACACCTCGCCGCTGAATATCGGCACAACTGCAATTGCGAGCAGCGGCAATCTTGTTCTGCTGACTCTGCCCAGCTCGATACCTGCCACTGGCAAGTCGCTGATGTCTCTGACCAGCGGAGGCGTGATCGAGCACGGCGAACAGTCGATCACCCATGATCTGAATTTCGGAGGGTCCACGCAGTACAGAGTCAAGAATATTGCAGCCCCCTCCGCTGCATCCGATGCGACCAACAAGACCTACGTAGACTCGCACGCCCACACGTCGCCGCTGACGATCGGCACCTCTACGGTCGCGAGCACCGGGACGGTTGCGCTGAGTCTGCCTAGCACGCTGCCCGGCAGCACATCGCTGGTGTCGCTGACCCCGGCCGGAGTGCTGGGCACGACATTGCTGATCGACTCGACGACGGCGGCCGTGGTCGTTAACGGACCGAAAAGCGCTCCTTCTTGATTTGTGACACTTGTCACCAGCTGGTTAGACAGCACGCTTAACTCTACGATGACAGTCAGCTCCAGTGGGTACCAAAACAGCAACCTCGCTGTACAGCCAGCGCTTGCATTCGACAATGCCAACAGCACCTCCTGGATAAGCCTCCTCACATACAACTCCGATGGGACTTACAGCCCGGGCAATCCGACGACCACGACGGTCTCTGGCTCTCCGGTGACGGGCGAATGGATTGCGCTCGACTTTGGCCGGCCAGTAACGCTAAACAAGTACTACTTAATGTGTGGTGGAAACGACAATGCCAGACTCTTGTTGGCGCCTAGCCAGTGGGTGATGGCGGTCAGCAACGATGGCACCACATGGACAATGTGGGACAACAGGACCGGCTCGACACAGGCAGCATTTACGACCATATACCAGGAGCTGTCCTTCTCCGCCACGACAGTAACCGCTAGGTATGTCAGGATGATATGCAAGGTCGCAGGGAGTAGTGGCACTGGTCGGATAGCAATCGAACTCGCCAATCTGAGATTCGACTACACTGCAACAAACTGGTTGCCCAAATTGGTGGGTAACCCGACAGCGTACGCGGACGCCGCGAACAAAGGTTACGTAGACTCGCACGCACACACATCGCCGCTGACGATCGGCACCTCTACGATTGCGAGCACCGGGACGGTCGCGCTGAAGCTGCCCGCCGCGCTGCCCTCCGCCGGCACGGACCGTGTGGTGCAGCTCAATGACCTTGGAGAGCTCGAGCTGGGCACTTGGGACTGCGGCCACTGGCTGTGCGAAACCACGCTGACTTTTGCTCATGCTACTGTCAGGATCATGACCTACGACAACACAGTGAGAATCGCGCCTTCATTTGGCAACATCACGCGCCTGACCAGCAACTCAGGCAACGCTTCTACCAGTTACACCACGTTCCGGAACACTTCGGGCATGACAAGAAAATGGCTCGTCACTGCCTGTCTCAAATTCAGAAACACTGCCACTAGCAGTCCCATGAACGTCGAGGCCTGGGTCGAGAAGAGCGCGAACAGGCCGGGCAGCAACGCGGGGATCGCGTCAGTGCGCTGGCTGCACACGGCTACTTACAGTAACGGCACTTCTTACAACGGACAGCAAGCGTCAGTGAATCTGGCGGGCATAGTAGAAGTGGCCGCGAACGAGTATATCTGGATCGAGGTTTACGGAGCTACCGCGACTTCCGTGAACTATATAGCAAACATAGGATCAGCTGTCTGGGATAGAGGCTTTGTGTCTATCGTGGAGATGCCGAGCTGACTTTTTTTTCTTTCGAGTCTGTATTTTTTAATTAAAAAGAAATGGACGTGTTGCGACAAGCACTAGCTGAGAACGAAAACGAGCTGGCCACGTGCCTGGCTCGCCGCCGGATCCTGGCCGTAGAACGAGAAAAGTTACAGCTGCAGATTGCATTATGTGAAAAGGTCTGTGATTGCAAGGTGATGCGCGAGCAAGTCAAGACGCTCATCCAGCAGCAAGAGGAGGCAGAGGCGGCAGCAGCAGCCGAGGCAGCCGCCCGCGCGGCAGCAGCCGAAGCCGAAATGACACTAGAGGAGACGGTCGTGGAGATGCCCGACGCCATCAATGGCTAGAAGTCCTGGTCTAAGCCCCACTCGGGCTCCTTGGCCGGCGCCCGTGCGTACTCGCTGACTCTTTTCTCGAAAAAGTTAGTTTTGCCTACTACGCCTAGCTGCTCCATGAAGGGCAAAGGGCACTTGACCACTCCGTACAGCTTTTCGCTCAGGCCCAAGTTCTGCAACAGGCCGTCTGCTACGAACTCGACGTAGCGTTCCATTAGCGTGGCGTTCAGGCCTAGCAAGGCCACCGGCAGCGACTCGCTAATGAACCTCCGTTCGACCTCGACGCAGCCCGCCACGATCTGGAAAATACGCGACATCTGCAGTTTGTTCGACACGTGGTGCTTGTACAAGTGGCACGCAAACAGGCCGTGCTGCGTCTCGTCCCGCGCGATAAACTCGTTGCTAGTGCACAGGCCCTGCAGCAGGCCCGGGTGCTTTTGTTTCAGCCAAAAGATGGAGGCGAAAGAAGAGGCGAACTGGACAAGCTCGACGCAAGCGAACGCCACCAGGCGCTCGGCAAACGAAGACCGGGCCGGGCTGAGCCACTGCAGCGCCCACTTGGCTTTTTGGGCGACGGTCGGGACCTGCGTGATCGCATTGAACAGCTTGTCTTTTTCTTGTTGGTCGCTGATGATCGTGTCGATCAACAGGCTGTAGGTCCGCGAGTGTTCGGCTTCATTAAAGATCTGGTAAGAATAAAAAAGCCTGGCCTCGGAGTATTGTACTTCGGCCAAAAAATTGGCGGCCAGGTTCTCTTGGATGATGCCGTCGCTCGAGGCAAAAAAGCCCAGCACCATCTTAATAAAATGCTGTTCGTCTGCGCTCAATTTCTTGAAATCAGCCTGTTCCCGGCTCAGATCAAGCTCGTCTGCCGTCCAGAACGACCGCAGGGAAGCTTCATAGAATGAATACAGGTCCGGACGCCGGATGGGAAAGAGGCAAAACCGTGATTCTTCCGGCACGAGCAGCTTTTCTTCAGTGTCCATTCGTTCAGCTGCCGGTTGTTCAGTTTTAGCAAGGCCATTCACTCTCCTTTTAATAATATAAGAGGAAAGAGGATATATTTTTTTCTTATGGCACAAAACAACAACAAAGAACAAATCATGTTGCAAAGACGTAAGACCGAACAACGGCTGATGCCCTCGTCGCCAGAGTCCATTACCGTAACCTCGCACGAGCTCGCGCTCGAGCTCAAGCGCAGCTACAGCGATTTTAGTTGGCAGAGCGTGCCCCAGCTCATTGTCCACGGGGTCAAGTACCTTGCTCTCTATACTAACCACACCGGCGAGGAGAAGAAGCAGATCCTAGTGGCTGTGCTCGTGGACTTGTGTCCCGACGACAACGTGGACAAGCTCATCCCGCCAGTGGTCGATGTTATCTGGGAGCTCGTGAAGGCCGCCCTTGCTACCAACTGCTGCGAGCTGTGTCCCAAGGTCTGCATCATCAGCTAAGTAGGCATCGGGATCAGGTGCCTGCCCAGCGTCACGGGCGTGCCGTGGTGGATCCTGACCGGTTCGCCGCTCGTCACCATCTGTGCACGCGCTTTGGCCAGCTTCTCGCGGTCCAAGCGGTGCGCCCACAGCACCACGCCCGGTATAACTTGCTCGTTCGAACGCACTTTCTCCAGGGCCATGGTAATCTTGACCAGCAGCACGTCCGCCGCTAATCTAAAGCGCCTCTTCTTGGCCATCTCGACCGATAGCTCGTTCTTAACCATTTCAAATAGGATCTCACAAGAAAAGTGGCGCTCTGCTTTCTGTCCAAAGTTGAAGAAGCTGTTGGTGCCGGAGATGATGGCCACCACGATCAGGCACGTGACGCTGACCCAATCGTAGCCCGCCCGGCCCGCTTCGCACGCCTTGAAACCGAAGTTTCCCACAATCACGGAACAAATCGCCGGCACGATAGTGGCCAGCAAGCCAAACAGCAGAAAGCGGTTGTAGTAGTAGTAGCCTGCCGAGTTGTTTAATCTCGCGTGCAGGGCGCACTCGTCCACCACGCTGGCAAAATAAGACTCGTGCCTCGAAGACCACTTCTCTTCCTCTCGCTTGACGTCGCTGTCGTCCGAGTCATGGTTGTCGCTCGATTGCGACCGCATGGCGAGGATTTTATCCTCGTCCATCTTTCTATTAAAAGAAAGTTTGCGACAAGATTTAAATTTTCGTCTTCTTCTTCCGCCTGGCCGCTTTTGGCTTGAACGCCGGCACGCTGGAGCTGTTCTTCTTCCTCTTGGTTAGGGCCAGCAGATAGCGCGTGTACTCGACCGGGTCGTGGTGGTGCTGTTCGACCGCTGCTGCCGCTGCCGCCGGCCGCGGTGCTCGAGGTAGCCCGCTGCTGCTGCTGCTGCTACTACTGCTGCTGCTGCTACTGCTGCTGCTGCTACCGCTACTGCTGCTCGCAGCCTTCTTCGCGGCTCTCGCGGCCGATCTCTTCACTCCGTTGCCCTTTGCCATTACGAGCTTTTCTTGAAATACGTCGCCCACAATATTAAAAAAATTTTTCGTTACACTTTGCTCAGCAGCATTTCCCAGTCTGCCCCGTTGAGGTCAACCTTGTCGCGCGTGTCCGGTGACACGACCCGGACGTTGAGGTACTTGACCTTGCTCGGGAAGTACACGTACTGGTCGTGCCTGTCCTGGGCGCTAGATTGGTACCCCCCTGACGACGCTAAGAAAGGAATGATTAGGCTGGCCGAGTGGTTCTTGGGGCCGCGCGTAATGGTTGTGCCGTCCCAGACCTCATGGAAGCCGCCGAGCGAGTAGGCCAGCGTCGAGCATTCCTTGATCTGTATGCCTAGCGAGGTCGGCAGGCCCAAGGCTACTACGTTTGGCAAGATCCTGGTCTGCCCCGAGGGCAGCGAGGTCCCCGCGCCGTTCTGGGCCGAGGTCTCGAAGCCGAGCACCGCGTGCGCGCTGTCGCTGTTGGACTGGTAGCAGTAGATTGCGAACTCGGCGGCCGCGCTTAGCACAAACTGTAGCTTCAGGTGGGTGTCGAGGTACGTGATGCCGATGGTCTGGCCCGGCTGGACGTAGCCCTCGTTGATTAGTAGCGACTGCAGCGTGTCAGCCAAAGTTTCCCCGGTGTAATTTTGCGAAGGAATCGTGATTGTCACGTCGCCCGTGGCCGTGCTGGTCAGGTAGAGCTTGTTGTTCTTGGAGTTGACGTTGAAGCAGGCGTTCGGCACCGTGGCCCAGATCAGGCGGTACCTGCCCTCGATCGCTTCCTGCAAGGGCAAGCGGAACTCGGCCGAATCGCCCGGGCCCTGCACCCGGTCGCGGTCCTTGCTGCGGACCAGCAGGTTCATTTCGCTCAGGGTGCGTAGGGAGCTCATTCTTTTTTTACAAAAAAACTTATTTTCCTGAGCACTAACTACTAACAAATAACAGAGAATTAAAAAAATGTCGCTGACGCTGAGCGGCACAAAACGGCTGCGCCTGGAGGACACGGTCGAGACCAAGCCGTTGCCCTCCATGACTACGGCCTTTGGAGAGCACAAGGTCGCAGAGTCTACCCCGCTAGTGCAGGAGACTTTCCCTTACACTGGCACCTTGAACCCACGCAAGTTTGCGACCTCTGGCTCCGTGACCACCGCCGCGGGCCTGTTGTCGCTCAGCGGCGCCGCGCAGGCCGAGACGCTCAGGCGCTGCAAGTACCGCGCGGGGCAAGGGCTCGTCTGCCGCTTCACGGCGCTGTTCCCCGCCGCGCCCAACGTGGCGAACTCGGCCATGGTCGGGCTAGGTGACGACAACAACGGCTTTTACTGGTCACAGGACCAGACACAAAGCAACAGGCTGCGGATCTTGCACCGCAATGCGAGTGTCGACACTTACATCGACCAGGCCAACTGGAACCTCGACACCTGCCTGGGCGGCGACCAGGGCGACCTGGATCGCAAGGACTGGTCCAAGGGCAATATCTTTCAGATCCAGATGCAGTACCTGGGGTTTGGGGCTGTCGTGTTCTCGGTCGAGAGGAAGTCGGACGGGGTGTTGGTGCCCGTGCACCGAATCCAGTATGCGGGCGCTAACACTACGCCTTCGCTCAGCAACGCCAGCTTGCCGTTCAGGATGAAAACCACCGGCGCGGGCGGCCAGGTGCGCACTGCCAGCGTCGGCGTCCTGGTCGAAGGCCCCGTGAGGCAGCTGGGACTCAGCTTTGCGCGCACCAACGTGCAGACGATTGGCACGACCGAAAGTAACGCGCTGGTGATCCGCAACAAGAGCTTGATCGGCGCCCTCCCCAACAACGACCTGCTGTTCCCGACCTTGTTGACCGCTACGGCCGTCTCTGGCACCAAGCCCGTGGTCCTCCGAGTGCTCACGCAAGCCACGTTCGGCAGTGCGCCAACCTACGCGAACCATGACGCGGCCGCCTCTAATACCGACTACTCTGCTTCGCTGGTCACGGTGTCTGGCGGCAACGCCGTGGCCGCGTGCGTCGTGTCCAACACTGGGTCGGCGTCGGCCAGCCTGGACCTGAGCAGGTTGAACATCGCTGTCGGGCCAGGAGAAGTGCTCTGTATCGCGGCCAGCACTACTTCGGGGTCGGCGGATGTGCACCTGAGCCTGAGCTGGTACGAGGACGTGTGAAAAAAAAGAAAGTTCGTATTGTAATTAAAAACAAAAGGAGAGAAGAAGAATGAAGATCGTGTCGATTGATCCGGGATTGAGAAATTTGGGTGTCGTTGTGATTGTAAAGGACGACAGTACCAACGCCATTACTGTCACTTATGCCAGAGTGCTGAGCATAGCCAGACAAGACGACACTGACAGCTTCAAGACCAAGTCCTTGTCAGCGTGCTTGCATGCGATCGAGGAGCTGTACAACGCGGACATCTGCGTCGTGGAAGACCAAAACTTCGGGAGAGCGAACACAAACCCGGACAACCTCCTAATTCAAGCGGCGGCCGGTGCAACTATGCTCAGTCTCGGCGCCAATGAGCTGCTTTACTATCCTTCCAGTTACAAATTCAGTTGCTTTTTCTCGCTTACTCCAGTCATGTCCGGAAGAGTCAAAGGGAAGTACAAGGTACAATCCAAAGTGTTGGCACAAAATTTAATAGAATCGTTCAACGTTACTGGCGAGACTAGATGCCTCACAGAGTCAGATCATCTGAGCGATGCCTTTGGTCTCGCGTTCGCCGCGCTCGTTAAATCGAGCGGATCAATGCGGGGCGTCCAGCAGGGAGCGCGTCGCTCGCTGCCTGTGCCGATCCCTGTTGGGGTGCAGACGCGGAAGAAGGAGCGGCAGGAGCAGCAGCCTTCTGTTGGTTCCATTTCGAGCTGATATACGCCATACGTTCCTTGTGTGCCATCGCCTTGACCTCGGGCGTGGCCATCTGGTCCTTGAAGAACTGGTTATACGCGGACGGCGCCCTGGTCTTCTTCTCCTTCACTGGAGCAGGGGTGGCGTGGCCGCAAGTCGCGCAGTTGGAAGACATCTTTTTGCTTTTGTCCTTTGGTAACAAAGGGGCGACAGAGGATTAATTTTTTACTACCGGGCCCTTTTGAATGGGGGCAATTCAAATGGTCCGGCCGGGCCCAAATTCAAAAAAAGTAGCGGGCGCCGCCTTTTGTCAGACCCAGAAAAGATGACTTCGAAAATGACAGAGGCCGAGCGACTGGTGGTCGACGCCCTGATCGACCGCAGGTTCAAGAGCCCCGCGTTCAACGACCTCGCGCCGACGATACCCGAACTGCTGGCGAGCTGTGTGTCGGTGACTGCGCGCAACAGCCAGCTCGTCGTACACGAGGGCAGCGGCCAGGTCTTCTGCGTGCCCACCCCTTTTGTGTCGTGTTCGTTCCTCGACCTGGCCGTCCTGGTGCCACCGATGGCACGGCAGGCCATCTGCGCGGTGGCAGCGGAGCACCTGGCGCTGAGGTTGCTGCACCAACATCTGCCTGGCGACCTCGTCGGCCTCGTTACCGAGTTCGTGCGCCCCGTGCGCTATGAGCCCTTGCCGGTCGGTGCCTGGTCCACCGGCTGCGACCAACAGCAGCAGAGCGTGTTTTTCAACATCCAGCTGCCTTTATTAGACCTCGGCGGCCTGGGCCTGGCCGAGCGGTTTTACGAACCGTACCCTAGCGCCGGCCCGTTCGTGCCCCAGCTGGCGCAGGCCGTCGCCTCTCGGCGGCGGCGCTACTGGGCAGCGGCTGAACAAAACCTGAACGAACGCCTGAGAGCTTTTTTCGGCCAAGTAGATATTCTTATTAAACAGTTTCTGTCTTAAGCGTGCCTTTTAATTGAGAAAAACGTTCTTTACTCCCCTCTCCTCCCTAATGTTTCAGCTGTGCACCGCCGCGGCCTCCAGGCGCCCGTTGCCCTCGTGCAGGTGACGGAAGAAGGCGGAGTAGATGCAGACATCATAGATCCCGCTGCGGAACCCGCGCTTGCCGCGCACGTAGGTCTTGGGCAAGTAGTCGATGATCTGGGTGGTGGCGGTCTGGTCCTCGAACCCGACCGTAAAATGGAGCAGGTCGTCCTTGTCACAGATCAAAGGCTGGTCGTTGAGGTCCGTGAAGGTCGCGACGATGTTCCCGGTGGTGAAATCGGCCGCGCCTGCTTGGGCCAGCGAGATCTTGATGCCCTTGCTCTTGAGGTACGAGTTTTTGGCCAAGAACGCGTTGATGCTGGTCCAGGCGGCAGTGTCGTCCAAGGCGTAGTGCCACTGGCTGGAGCCAACGGCCGCGCCAGTGTAGCCGGCGTTGCCGTCGATCTCCGCGATCATCAGGGTCACTCCGTCGTACTTGAAGGTCAAGCGGTTCAGGCTGTTGACCGTGACGGCGGCGGGCGGCGCCAGCTCCAGCGTGGTCTCGGCCGGCGCGGCGGCGGTGTTGAACACGAGGCGTTCCCTGTCGCCCTTGAAGTGCTTGTAGCCGTCCATTTCTCCGTCAAGCATGCCCCGCAGATCGTTCGAGAACGGGATCACGTACACGTTGTTGCTGTTGGCAAAGACCTCGTTGAACAGTTCGTTGGCCGTGTGCTCCCTGAAATAGCGCTCGTTGACTGGGGTTCCTTGACCAAGCTGGCTGCGCCCTTGCACATCTTCCAGATCGATCGTCGCGGTGTCCCCGAGCGCGTCGCACTTGAGCAGACGCCCGGTCGCTTCATAGGCGCGGTCGGGGTTGTAGGTGACGGCTCCGGCGCTGTAGCCGGTCTGGAGGCCCGAGCGGCGCAGGTACACAAACAAGGCACCCGACCGGTGATTGAACTGGTCCAAATCGACCGTGACTCTGGACGACGGCTGCATCACTTTGCCGTGATCGATGAATTGCACCCAGTCCACGTACTGGTGGCGCAAAGTCTTGCCGATCTTGTCCGGGTGCTTGCCCACCAGCAAACCGTTGGGCATGAGGGTGGACGAGGAGATCAGGCGCACTTCCTCCAGCGTCGCGGTACAAGGGGTGGTCTGCGCAGTCTGGTCCTCGACGAAGATCGAGCCGCGCGGGTAAAATCGGATTTCGATGTCTCCCCTTAGGTGGCTCAAATCGATATCGAGTCCGTTGATCAACAAGTGCACTATTGGCAAGTAGAACCACTGGACGTCGGTACTGTTCCACACACGCGAGCTCAGGCGGCCGTACTTGTTCTGGTTGAGCATGTCGTTGATGCTTGCCAGCGCCTCTTGGCTCAGGGTGTTCATCAGCAGGTGCAAGACATCGCCGTAGTATCTAGCTAGCTCTTGACCAGAAAGTCTCTCGTAAAATTCGATACGCTCGAACCACTGGGTCACGGGCAGGACGCGGGCGTCGGTCGGTACGGCATTGCCAGCGGTCGCGAACTTGATCTCGAAGCGGAGGGTAGCGTCCTGGATGGCTCCTGGTGAGTTGTTCTCGAGGATGAACGAGAAGTAGGCAGTGTTATCGAGCGCGGCGGTGCTGGGCTTGGGCGTCATGATTGTCTGCGTCCAGACGGGGCGAGTGGGCATCTTGACGATGTGCTTCGGGGCCACCACGACCGCGGCGCCAGTCGTTGGGTCGCGGTCATTGGCGTGCACGAGCATGGCTCTCTTTCCGGGCAAAGGCATAACAGCCTCCGCATACGCTCGCTTGCCACCGAACATCGTCTTGGTCAATATATAAGGCAACCAGAAAATAAATTTATTTATTTTTTGCCGGACATGAGCACGGCGGCTGAGATCGCGACGGCCCCGATCGCGAGCGGCACGGTCACGCCCATCGTGCGCGCGGTCTTCTGCCGGTCCTCCTTGTTATGTTGCTTGTTCTCTCGGTCCTCATACTTGCGCCGGCCGATGCGCGCGCGCTTGGCGGCGCGTTCGTCGGCCTTCTCTTTCTTCGCCTCTTGCTTGGCAGTCTCTTTCTGTTGCCTTTCTTCCTTCTTCGCGGCCTGCTTGGCCGTCCGGCGTTCGCGAGCTCGCTTGCCCATCCGTAGAGCTTTATTTAAAAAACATTCATGCGCAAGATTAAAATTTTTTAATACGTAATGACCGTACATATTTTTGCCAGGAGAGCAGCAATTTCACCAAGGAAGGCTTGGTCCTGGCACAACTGTCTTTTAGCCACGAGGCGCTGCTGCAGCTGCTGGAGCTGCTGCGTGGGCGCGCGGAACTTGCAGGCGAGCTCGGCGCAGATTCCTGCCTCGGAGCGCACAAAGTCAGCAAGCTTTCCGTCCTTCCAAGCAGGCACGAACCATTTCTGTACGGCCTCAACCTGCTGCTCAAGACCTAGTCTCTGCAGCTGCTTCAGTTCCTTGATCTCCTCGAGCCGCAACAGCCCGTACTTTTGGAACACCATCTCCAGCGCACCGAACAGCTGCGCCAGCGCTTGTCTCTTGGTCTGTTGGGGGGAGGACATCGTCGATTGGCACGTAGGCGTCCAGGTCAACAGCGGGTAGCTTTCTTGTTCTCGTTCTTTTCAGTAGCACTAGCAGGACCGCCAACACAGCGACCAGAATTCCCCACACAGCTAGGGCTTCTTCTGGTGTCACGACAGTAGTGGTCATCTTCTTAAGTGAAGGACCACAAGTTTTAATTTTTGCTTTCTTTGTTAGAAGCGGTAGTGGCCCTCGCCGGCCGGGTTCAGGTAGTTTTCGTAGGCGTATTGCGACACGACTTCCGAGAGCGCACCAAGCATAAAGAGCTGCTTGCCAGTGTCACCAGGCGCCATGTTCAGGCCGTAGCCGGCTAGCAGGCCGGGCATCATGCTGTAGATCAAACCACCACCGACCACGTGCAGGGCCAAGGAAGGGTAACGGGCCAGCCGGCCCTCTTGTGTTGAATTGAGCACGCGGGACTGCAGCAGGTCCACAATCGTGGTCGTCGCGGCCGCGATGATGGCCATGCCTACCGACTTGTCGACGGTCATGTTTCTGAGCCCGGGCACGCCCGCAAAAGAGATAGGGGCGTCCGTCTGCACGAGTACCGGCGTCGCAAAGTAGGCGAACGCCGCGGCAGTAGCACTGCGTGCGATGTTCTCCATGCTAAAAGTGTCACTGACGGTCCCGGCAATCCCGTCCATCTTTGTTGTTCCTCCGTATTAAAAAACAGCGCCACAGAATTTAATATTTTTTTTATTCATTGATTTACAGTCGAGGGGGCTGGGGTGTCTAGGTCTACTGCTGCTGTTGCGATGGGAGAGGTGTTGCGGGCGTGCGCGATGGCCGCGGTTTGGGCCGTGATCAAGGCCAGCTCGGTGACGGGGTCAAGCCTCGTCATGCCGATGCCGGCCTTGAGTTTGGCGCGCTCGAGCAAGAACAGCCACCGCTCGTTGGCAAAGCACTCGTCGGTCGTGCCGGCAATCTGGTAGCGCGTACGGCTTGCCACCAGGCGCTCGAGGCACGTCAGCCCTTGCTTCAAGGCCACGTTGGACATCTGGTCCACGGCCGAGTCGTCCAGCGCCTCTTCGGCCTCCTCCAAGATCGCGGGCAAACGCGCACGGGACACCTTGCGCAGCGCCCGTGGCTCGCAGGGGATCCCTGCCTTCTTGAGCTTGGGCGCAATCAGCTCCGATTTGCCGTAGGCAATCAGAAGTCGGTACGCTGGATCTTCTCGTAAGGGCACCGCCTCGGCCTCCTCAAACCGCGGCTGTGTCAGCGGCGGCTGCTGGCGTTCTTTGGCTGCCACGCGCCGTCTTTTCTTGGGAGGGGGCTGAGTCGCGGGAGGAGCTGCAGCCCCTTGGTCTGGTGGCAGCTCTTGCTTGCCGTCTTCCGCGGCCGGTGGCTCGAGATTGGCAAAAGGGTCCATCCGTTATACAAAAGAAGTGACTCACAACTTTCTTTTTTCTTGTTATACACGTCCGCCTCTGCCTCCACTTCCAGGTGCACCAATAGGCTCGTTGCTGGCCCTGTTGACGCCTTCCCAGCCGCGCACGTTGCCATCCTCGCGCTCAAAGGCAGAGACCGAAGGGATTTTGCTCCATTGCTCGTCGCGCATTTTCGAGGCCTGATATTCTTCAATCATTCTGGCGGCTTGCATACAGCCATTCCAGTCGTTACCATAACTGCGTCTGAGTTCGGTCAACCAGGGCTTCATAGTTTTGCGTTCACCCGTGGCCTCGTAGCAGTTGGTATTCGTGAAGTCGGGCCCGTAGACTTCATCGATCTCGGGCGCGGTACCGACAAGCAGAACGGCACCTTTGTACCACGACGCCAGGCTGTTCTTGCTCAGGCGCTGGGCGATGCCTTTCATGCCTTTTATGGTCTCGTCCTTGGCATCTGGCATCCCATTGAGCGCACTGTAGATGATACTGCTGGTGGCCAGTGCATCGGTCTTGACGACGGGGTCGGTCTGCGTACCGTGCTCCACTGCATCGTTGAGGTGCGCGCCCGACTTCTCGTCGGTGGTAGTCGCCAGGCGCACGGGTCCTCGTTGCGGGGCGGCCATCTCTCTTCCGTTTTTGTTTAAATAGGGCCACCAGAGAATAAAAAAATTTTTTACTTGGCGCCGTTCAGGGCCGCTTCGCACTGCCTGGCCTGTTCGGGTGAGATTTTCAACAAGATCTGGGCGTCCTGCACCTTGGGCGGCGGGAAGATCTTTTCGAGTGGTGCCTCCTCGACCGTATTATGCAGGGCCTCGAGCACTTTCTGTTCGGCCTGTGCCTCTTTCTGCCACTTGTGGCCGGCCTGCCTCAGTTCCTTTTCGCTCAGCTGCGGGTTGAAGCTTTGCAAGTGGTGCATTCTTTTTAATAACAAAACTTACAACAAAAAAAAAGAATCTCACTTCTTCTGCTTCTTGCTCGGCGCCTCACTTGTCTCTGTCCTGTCCTTTCTCTTAGCGTTTAGCTTCACGAGCTTGATGCCTAGTTTAGACAAAATCCGGTGCCATTCCTTCATCAGCTTTTTGCCTCTCTTGCCCTCTGACTGGATGCGCTCGGAGGCCTGGTCGATCATTTCATGCAGCGTGCGTGATTTCTCGGTCGGGCCCACGGGTCCTTGGCTCCGCGTCTTGCGCTCCAGCAGCTCCTCGAACAGCGGGATAGAGGGCTCCTCGTTGAGGCTGGTGACGAGCTTCTCGTCGTGCCATTCGTCGGTGCCGTACGCCAGCGCCAGGCGGACTACCTTGAGCCGCTCCTCAAAGGTGAGCCTCTGGCTGGTCAAGATTTGCACGTCCTTCTCGGGCAGCTCTCCTAGCTGGTCCGGAAAGATCTTGTAGTCCAGGTCCGCCTCGGTGTTTTTGGCCGTGGCGGTCAGCACCAAGTTGGCCAAGTACCTGACGGCCAGGTTGTCCTTGTACTTTTGCCTGTTCTCGGGGTCCTTGAGGATGCTCTCGATGACACTCTTGGTCCCCTCACGCAGGAAGGCCTTGGCTTCTTCGGGCTTGCCCCGGACCCTGTCGAGCAGCTCTCTGTCGTTCACGCCCACATTTCGCTTGCGCATAGCCTCTAGGATGCCCACACGCAGCATGTCCAGGCTCTCCCTCTCGTAGCCTTTGGGCAGAGTTTTCCCGTTCATGGCATAATACAAAAGTTCCTGCTCGGCTTGCTTGGTGTCCAGCTCCCTGTCACTGGCTGATTCCATGTCCACGGGCGCGCCGCTTTCTTTGGCAGCTCGGTTTGCGTTACCGGTCTGGGTAAAGTCTGATCCTGCCCCCCCGAGCCATGTAGAGTTGTCGCCGCCGCCGCCGCCGGGCTGGCCCAGGCTAAAGACTTTGCCAGCAGAGGAGCTGCTGCCGTAGGCCTCGCCGCCGGCCGCGACCAGCACGCCGGTGCCGCTCTTGTCGCTGTCCTCCACCCCACCGCTGCCAGGACGACGCACCGGCCCGTCGACACCGGCGGCCACTCGCGCGGGCACGCCTGCAGCAGCACCGCCACCGGCGTCGACCGCGAGACCCCGGGACTGGAGCCAGCCCTTGGCAAACAGGCCCCGGAACAAGGCCTTGAAGCCACTGACGATGCTGGGCTGCGTCACGAGGCCTTCGCCCACCGCCTGTCCCACGTCGGGCCGCTGAGTGAACAGTGGCACGACTTGGCTCTGCGCCCACTCCCAGGCCTTGTCCATGCCGCTCCCCTGCGGGAAGCTGCCCTTCTCGCGCTCGAGCGTGTTCTTCATAAAGTCCACCATGCCCGACCTCTTGACGAACGCGCTGAACTCCTCTGCGCTGGCCGTGTGCACCAGCCTCTTCTTTTCTTCGGGCGGCAGGGTGGGCGCCACGGCCTCGACCGCAGCTTCCTTGAGCTCGGTGACTTTCTGCTGCGCAGCAGTGGCCTGTTGTGCAAGCTCGCTGGCGCCCGAGACTTCTTGGGACTCCTTGTACTTCTTGATTTGTTCCTGGTACCGCTTGAGCTGGTCGAGGAGCTTTTGCTGGACGCTGTCTGCCGTCTTTCTGTCCTTCTGGAGCAGCGCGTTGGCCCTTTCCTTGTAGTCGGCGTGTTTCTTCTCGAGGACGGTCTTCTGTTCCTCGGACTCCCGGAGCCGCTCGGTAAGCTGGCGCAGCTTGCCTTCGCTGACCTGGCGCTCTTTGAGCAGGCGTTCCGCCTCCTTGACCCTGGCCGTGGCTTTCTCTGCCTTCTTGCCCTCCCGTGCTCTGGCCAAGGCGTCTTTCGCGCCCTTGAGCTCTTTCCGGAGCTTGAGGATTTCCTTGCTCTGTTTTTCGCTCTCGTGGCCCATTTGCATCACGGCCTCGTCCGCTTCCGCGATCGTGTTCGTGTTCATTTTCAGCTGTGCTCGGAGCTTCTCGACTCGTTTGGTTAGCTTGTTGTAGGCCTCGCTCGCTTCAGCCAGCGAGCTCTCTTGCTGTGAGGTCTCGCGTGTCAGGCTGTCCACGTGCTGTTGCAGCGCTTCCCCCCCCCTTGTTGGCAGCCTCCAGGTCTTGCTGCAAGAGGCTCTCGCGCGCTAGCGCCTCTTCTAGTGCTTGTACGGCCTGTTTGTTTTCTGTCGTCAGCCGGTGGCGGGCCTCCTCGCTCGCTTTTTTAGCTCGCTGGGCCTCTGCACCGAGCGACGCCACTTGCTCCAGGGCCGCCTCTGCCAGCGCCCTCTGCTCGCGTGCGAGCCTCGCTTGTTGCTTGGAGTCGGTCTGCAACTGCTTGATCTCCGCTGCCTTGCGGCGCAGGTCCTCTAGCAACAGCTGGCGGTTGCGCCTGTATTCTCTGGCCCGCGCTTGGAGCTCTTGGTTGTGTTGATGGGCTTCTTGCAGTTCTTGTGACAGCCTGGCGTTCTTGGCTTTCTCCGCCTCAGTGTTGCCTTCTGCCGTCTGCAGGCGCTCGTTGCTCTCCTTGAGTTCCGCTTGTAGCTGCTCGATCTCGCTGTCCTTGAGCGTAATCTGGTCGAGGTACTCGCCGGCCAGGGCCTCCGCCTTTTTCTGCAGAGCCTCTACGCCAGCCTTGTCCGACTCCAGCCCTTGGTAAGCTTTTTGTGCTTCCTGTAGCTGCTTATCCAGCGCGGCGGCCCGCTCGTTGATCTCTTGCAGCTTCTGGTTAGTCTCAAACACTTGCCTGCTGGCAGCCGCTGCATTGCGCGCTGTCTCTGCCGCTTGCTGCCGGTAGAGTTCTGCCTTTTGTTCCGCCTCTTCTGCTTTGCCTTCTAGTGCAGTCTTCTCTTCGCTGTACCCGAGCGTGGCCGCGTTCTTGTCCCTGAGTTCTGCCGCCAGCCCCGCGGCCGCCTGTTGTGCGCTGGACGCCCTTTGCTCCGCCTCTTGTTTCTCTTGCTGAGCCTGTCGTTCGGCTTCCTTGGCGTCTGCTGCCTTCTGCTGCAGCTCGTCGTTGGCGCCCTTGGCCTGGGCTGCCTGTTGTTTGGCCGCTTCGGCCTCTCGCGCGGCCCTGCTGGCCTCCTCTGCTTTCCGTGCCGCGTCTTGTCTTGCACTGTCCGCGACTTTTTCCAGCCGTTCGTGGGCCAGTTTTTCTGCGCGTGCCAGTTCGAGTGCGTGGTCCCTTTCTGTCTGCATTATAACCATCCGCTGCGCGAGTATATTGTAGTCGTTCTGGAGGCCCTGGCCCGCCTGCTGCAGCTGGGCGATCTTCTTGTTTGCTTCGTCGATACGGCCCTTTGCGGCGGCGGTGAGGTGTTCGGTGTATTGTCTGTACTGGTTGCTCACGTCGACGATCCTCCTGCCGTCATTTCCATTGTTCTTGATTGCTTCCTCCAGGCGCGCGACGTAGGCTGCTAGGTCGTTGGCTCGTTTGCGTTCTCTCGCTGTCTCCTCTCTCTGGCTCTTGAGCTCCTCCAGGCGCTGGTTGGTGGCCGCCTGTTCTTGCTGCAGCTTTGTCCTGGCGTCCAGTAACTCCCTGGCCTTTTCGTCCTTTTCGGCCAGCGCGCGGTCGTGGGCCTCGCGCAGGCTGGCCTGGTTCTTCTCCAACTCCTCGTTCAGTCGCTTCTGCTCGGCTAAGGTGGCCTGCTGCTTCTCGGTGAACTCCTTGTCTTCTTCGACTTGTCTGGCCAGTGTTTTGGCGCGTTCCTCGGCCTCTTGTATCCGCGCTTGCCAGCCGCCCTGCTCCTGCTGGAGGACCGCGATGCGCGCCTCTGCTTGCCTGCGTTTCTCGGCGTCCATGCCAGCGCCCGCCAAGAGCCCTTGCAGCCTCTCGACCTCTTCCTCTGTTGCAGTCAATGCTTGCTTGTACTGGGCATTCATGGTGTCCACGAGTCTTCTGGCGTTATCTGCCTCCTCCCGTGCAAACGCGACCATCGCATTGGCGGACTCGACGTCTTTTTGCAAGAAGCCGATCGCCGCGTCTTGCGCTTGCAATGTGTCGTTTCTGTGTGCGATCCTCTGCTCCAGCTGGCCGATCTGCAGTCGCAGCTCTTCTATAAGCCCTGATTGGTCGGGCAGTGGTCGGGCGCCGCCGTCTGGCTGCTCCTCTGGCTGAGGCGACACGGCCCGCTCAACGAGTGGTTGCTCGTCTGCGGGAGGCGGAGCGTCGTCCTCTTTGCCTTCACCACCGTCACCACCCGCGTCCCAGTCGATCTCGCCGCCGCCGCCCTCGTCCTCACTACCACTACCGTCACCGCCGCCGCCGCCTTCGTCCCGCTGCCGCTGCCAGCCGCCACCGCTTCGTCCTTGCTGCCACTACCGCCGCCCGCGCGGCGAGAGGCGGAGCGCGAGGCGGTGGCGAGGGCGAAGCGGCGCGAGTGTGGCGGTGGCGAAGCGGGCGCGAGTGTGGCGGTGGCGGGGTGAAGGCGGGGCGCGCAGGTGGCGGGAGGGCGGCCGCAGGATGCCCAGCGCCTGGTGCAGTTCGGGTTTACCCACTTCATGATGTCGCGGGTCTTCTGGGCCCTTTGTTTGTCGGTCTGGCCCGCGTAGCCCGTGGGCCCTGCTTGTTTACCGCGAACAGCTGGCTTGTTGTCGACCCAGGACGGCTTGCTTGTTTTGGTCAGCTTGCGCGACAGGCTCTCCTTGTCTTCCCGGCGCATCCATGGCGCCGTGGTGTAGAAAGAGGGAGGCATCCTCTTGTTTACAAAACTAGCACCAGACAATAAAAAAATTTAATTACCGCTCAACGACATTAAAAAAGGGTCATGGACGACAATACCGGCCCGCTGGGCGCCCTGCCAGCGCCAAACGACGCGGAGGAAGAAGAGCCGATCGAGGAAGATAGACGAGTACA
>WBZZ01003029.1:102500-173518 GCA_019918135.1 Paulinella micropora | reverse complement strand
CTGTCGTAACCGTTGGCGGGCGGACCGCCGCCTATGATAGGCGGGAGCGGCTTGACCGTTGTGCCGGCGTTCGTGTACATGAAATTGGGCTTGAACGGCGCAGCTTGCAGCTGGTTCTGCTGTGCAAACCGCTCTGCCGCCAGCTTCTCGGCGTCCCGGGTCTGCTGGTCCAGCTTCTGGAGGATCTCCTTGTCCCGCTGGGCCATGCTTTTGCCGTCCTTTTTGAGGCGCTGTCTCGCTCTGTCGCCGTAGAATAACATTCTTTGCATCATTTCTCTCTCCTGACGGGACATGCCCTTGAGCGAAGATGGCAGCCAGCTCGGAGCGCGGTACGCCAGCTGTTTGAGGCGCTCCTGTTTCTGGATGTCCGCGCGGCTCGGCGGCTTGGGCGGGTCGGCCCGCGCAAGATGACTTCGCCGTCGGCAACGAAGCTGGTGCGAGCCAGACTTTTGTAATTGTACTCGAGACGGTCGATGTGCTCGTGATATACCATCGCCGCATGCCGCGTGCCGACGTTCCGTTCGTCCGTGCATTGAGCAAAGTGAGCCAAGAACTCTTTTTGGGAAAGAGCTGCCGTAATTCTCCCATAAGTTGGTTAAGGTCCGCTGCACTTTCGAGTTGAACATGATGCAATGCTGAGTCTGTTCGCGCATAATAGGACTCACTGAGTTGCGCCGGTGAGGTACTGCACCGCAATGAATATTGTTATATTGTAATGGCGGTATGTCCAAAGAAGTTCTGCATCCAGCGGTCTGTGCTCTCAATGATGCCAACCAGGTCGTCAAAGACAATGAACGACGGCTCCAGGTACTTGTTCTCCAGGTAGCGCTTCTTGAGATTTTCCACATAGTTCTGCAAGATGTCCATCCTGAACCCTTCGTAGATCTTGCAGTGCTGCTCGCTCGCAAAATGAAAAGAAAAGCTGTTCTTGAACTTGGTGCGAACCATGACCAGGCCGTACTGGAAGGGGTCCTTCTTGCGCGCGCACAGGCTGTATAAAAGCCATTTCAGGAAATGGGTCTTGCCGCGTTCTGATTTGCCGACTAGCACGAACAGCTGCCCCGCTCCCTTTTCGCGCGGGTAGAAGACTTCGATGTTCCGCCTGAACTCGGTCGGCTGCAGCTGCTCTGCCGGCTGCTGCTCTTTCTTCTTCTTCTTCTTGCCCTTGTCTTTCTGCTTGTCGACATAGTCCAGTATCTTTTCCTCGATGGTCTTCTCGCCAAGCTGCTGTTCTGGCTCCGGCAGCCGTTCGACCGGGCCTTCCGGCTGCTGCTGCTGCATCATTTTTTTAAAACTTCTCCTCGAATATTAAAAAAAGATGCCACTAATCACCGACAGGACGCGCTTGCTAGTCAAGCAGGCCGACCCAGCCAAGGCGGCAGTGGAGGCCGCGCTGTCTGCCAAGAAGCCCCAAAAACCGAAGAAGAAGAAGCCAGCGGACATTGTTAAGAAGGGCAAATGAGATTTTTTAATTTTCGTTGCACAGATTTTGACAGAAGGAAAACATGAAGCCCTGGCGCAAGAGGCACGCCGGCCGCGCCTTTACCAGCGATGCGCCGTTGCCTTTCAAGAAGCAGCGCACTGGCTTTGTCGGTGGCGCTTCGGCCGAGATGGCGGCCAGGACCAGGGAAATCATGAAATATGCTAACCCACAGCTCTCTGCCGTGCTGGATGCGGTCGCGCCTGCTGCCAGCACTGGCTCGCCAATTCCCACCGCTCCGCCGCTGCCGGCGACCGGCACAGGCTCGCCAATCCCCACCGCCCCGCCGCTTCCGGCGACCGGCGCGGGCCCGTCAATCCCCGCCGCCCCGCCGCTGCCGGCCGACACGGGCGCGAAGGCAGGCACGAAAGCTGCCGCGGGTGCATCGACGCTGGACTCAATCGACTCGGAACAGAAGCTCTGGGAGCTGGCGTCCAAAATGTCTGGCCGCCCAATCGAAGAGCTGAAAAAAGAAAAGGCGACAAACGCGATGCATGCTAAGTACGAAGAGCTGCGCCAAAAACGAGACGACGGAGTCATAACAAAAGAGGAATATTCCAGTCAGTTTAAGGAGGCGTACAAGGAATGGAGAAAAGAAATTATCAAGGCGGCTTCGGACCCGACAGAGGCGCTGATGCAGTCCATCAAGGCCGGCAAGAAGCTCAAGAAAGTCGACCAAAATACACAAAAGGCGGCTTCGACAGACCCACAAGACGAGATTAATCAAGCGATCAAGGCGGGCGGTAAGCTTAAGAAAGTCGACGAAGCGGCGCACGCGGCCGCTAAAAAGGCAGCCGAAGAGAAAGAAAAGACCGAGAAGCCCACGGTGATGGACCAGCTCAAGAAGGGCGCTACGCTCAAGAAAGCCGACCTGAAGACACAAGAAGCTATACACCAAGTAGCAGCGTACCAAGCGAACAAGACTCCCAAACAAGAAGAGAAACTGAGGGCCTGGTCACACAAGCTGGGCGAAGCGATAACCGAGCTCGAGGCGCTGATTAAGAAAGAGGAAGACCTTCACGGCAAGTCGGACGAGACAGAAGCCATAAGAAAGAAAAAGGCCAGGCTGGTGGCCAGGAAGAAGATCATAGAAGAGGGGCTCAAATGATTTTTTTTCCTGACGATCAGTAAACAAATACTGATGTTTGCTCCAAACTGTCCGTGGATCAGCACCCGGCCGGTAGTAGCGGGCAATTCTCACAAGAGGCCGGCCTGGCTGGATGAATCGCCTATGCCAAAGCGGCTCAAGCGACCGGAAAACCAGGGCCCCGTGGCAGTCTCTGCCAAGGCCCGCGGCCTCATGCACTACGCAAATCCTAACCTCGGCGCGGCCATGCAGCTGCTGGAGCCGGCGGAGGCGGCGCCGGCAATCGCAGTGCCCGCAAAGACAGAAGAAGCGAAGGGGCCGAAGGCTGTAGAACAAAAGAAGAAGGAAGAGGAGCCGAAGGCCGCGGAAACAAAAGAGAAGGAAGAGGGGCCGAAGGCCACAGAACACGACAAGGAGAAGACGGAGGAGACGGAAGAGGGGCCGAAGGCCGACGAGCCAGAGAAGATGGAAGAAGACGAGGAGGGGGAAGAGGAAGACGAATCAGGGGTGACTGAGGAGGAAGAGCACGAGCCAGAGAAGGCGAAGGAGGACAAAGAAGAACCGAAAAAGGCCGCAGAGACGAAGGAAGAGGACAAGGAGCCCCAAAGGCAGCGGAGACGGAGGATGAGGGTCCAAAAGAGAGCGAGGACGGCCAAGTGGAAGAGGGGCAGGAAGAAGATGAGCCACCCCCTCCTCCCGCCAAGAAGCCGCACAAGAGCATGCCGCCGTACGTTACGCCACAAACCAGGACCGACGCGGCTGCTCTCCTTCAGGCTACCAAGGACACGCACATCGGCTCATTTTTTGCAAACCTGCTGGGCGGGTCGGACCCGTTTACCAAATGGAAGGACAAGCTACTCGAGCCCACGGCCGGCGTTCTGGTTCCTAGCCCGGCACTCAACCTTGCTCTCTCCCGGCTGCAAGTAGCACTCAACGACTCCAGCCCCGACCCAATCGACGTGGCAGTGGCGATGCACCAGGCCACCGAGCTGTACGAGGACGAAAAACACGAATATGAGGTGGCCAAGTTAAACGCAGAGACCAACGCCACACTCAAGAAGGCAGAGCAACAAAAGAAGTTGGCTGAAGCGGAGGCCAAGAAAGTGGAAGCCAAGAAGAAACTCAACGAGTCCGCCAAGGAGAAGCTGGACACCGAGGGAGACTTGTTGGAAACCACTACCCAGGCCGCCAAGCAAGAGGCAGAGGCCAAGGTCCAAAGAGAAAAGGCCCAGGAGGCAATCGCAAATCTGGACAAATTGACGGCAAAGGCAACACAGGACGCCAAGGAAATGAGCGAGCTCAAGAGCAAAGTTGCCACGAAGGCCAATTCCGTCAAGCTACAGGAGGCCAAGACTGCGATGCTTGCCCAGATTGACGCGGCCGAGAGCAAGTTAGCGGAGGCGGAACAAAAGGGGATAATGTCCAAACAACAATTGGCGCAAAAACAGAAAGAGCTGGCCAAACACAAGCAAAAGGTCCTGACTATCAAGGTCGGAAAGGCGCTCGGCGCCACCAAGGTCGCCAGTGCGCTGGGCACGATCGCGGCCGTCGGTGGAGGGGTCGGCAGCTTGATCGGCGCTCTTGTTGGCGGCTCCGCTGACGTGGTCGGCACTACGATCGGCAGCGCAGCCAACAGCGCTGCGCCAGGCCTTGGGGGTGGTATAGGCAGCTTGGCGACGGGCGTGGGCAGCGTAGCAAGTGAAGGAGGCAAGCTGCTCGGGGGCGCAGGAGTAAAACTCATAGAGGGCTTAGGTGGCCTGACAGAAGGCACCGGCAAGCTTCTGCTGACAGGAGCAGACATGACAACGGGCACGGTGAAAAACCTTCTGTCATACGCCGTGACCAGCGACACGAGCCACTTACCTCCACAAATCGAGTGGTCAGATGATGGCAAGCAACAATTGGCGCAAGAGTTTAAGTACGGCAAAGTCGGCGAGCTTCTCGGTACCAATGCCACTGCTGCAGACGCGGCACTATGGATTCTGCATGCCTTGCCTAACAACCTCACTGATTTCCAGCAAGAGAGGGCCCAGAAACTCGAGAATGCTATCCAGCAAAAAGACAATGAAGAAATACGGGAGGCATTGTCCGGTCTCAAGAGCGTCCTCGACGCGGACCAGATCGCGTACGCGTTCAGGGGCACTCAATGAAAAAAAAAATAAACTGACTGCTTGCCAAAACAAGGAGAGAAAAAAATGCAACACCTGGCCTTCTTCGACCCAACCTTGGCGCTGGCCTTGGGCAAAGTCAACGAGGCGCAGTCGCGCGTCGCGGGGCAGAAACGCCGACAGCAAGAGGACGCCGAAAAAAAAGCGATCGAGGCCCTGCAGACTACCGTGGCCGAAGCGCCCATTGAAAAGGTGTTCAAGCAGCCTGCCATTGCCGATGCCACCATCTTGTTGGAAGTAACATTTGAACAGGCCACCCGCTGCGAACAGCAGCTGATTGGTGGCGGCAAATAATTAAAAAATTTTTTTCTTGTCGGGCAGATTAACTATACCAACAAAATGAGCGACACCGAGGCCCTGTCGTGCCGCTAGTCAACACCGGCGAAGAGAAGTCGGCGGCCGCCCAGGCCAACCAGGTCGAGCATGGTACCGAGACCAGGCCGATTATCCAGACCGACTCGCTCGCTACCAGCTCGATCATCTATTCGGCCCTTTCGGCCACGGGCGCGGGCGCCGGGGCAGGCACCCTGAAACAGATGAAGGAGGTGGCACAGCGCTTGTCACAGAACTCACTGGCCCCTTGGTATAAGGGAGCGGTCCTGCTCGTCGGTACGCCCGTTGAGATCGAGACAGTGTATGGAACAGACTTCCGCAAGAAGAACTGTTGTGCCGGCGACGGAAACGCGCCTGCCGACTGGGGCGATGACGGCGCCAACATGTTGCCCTGGCTCACGGAGCTCCGAAGAACGTACGGCAACGGCTGGGAAGGCTGTATGCAAGTGGCAGCTTTCGTGGAACAGTACCAATCGGCCAAGCTTCGCGACCAGCAATGGGCGGCTATCCCTGCAGTTTCTACCCTCGATCGCGAAAATGGGTCCGTGCGCGGCTGGACCACCATCCACGAGGCCGGAAACGCGCACCTGATCGGATAGAAAAATTAATCTTAATTGTACAAAGGACAAAGGGAGAGCATGACAGACCCGTTTGCCAATCTCGAGCCACCCACCGACCCGCTACCGCCTGTCACCGAAGCTAAAGCGGCGGTAGCAGCCCCGCCTCCTACCAAGCGTCGCCGGACAGCAGGCCCTTCTCAAGCGAGCCTGGCACGGCGTCTAGGAACAGCGCCAGCGGGACCAGAAGACCCCGTGCTACGCGATGACCCCAACTACCGGCTCTTGTGCGCTTATGGCCGCAGCGCTCTGATTGGCCCCAAGCTCAAGAAGGCACACATCAACTGTGACCCAAAAACTCTGCGCAGGCTGCCCAAGCAGAAGCTGCCGCTGTTGTTGGACGAAGTAGAGGAAGTGCTGGAAGGTGAGCTGTCGGGCGAGCTGGCGGATGCCGTGCTCAAGCAAGGGCTCGTGTGCCTCGAAAACCTAGTAGCGAACCGATCGCGTTACCAGATCGCTGGCACGACCGAGGCCTGCTTTGCCAATGACCGGTGGTGCTTCTTGCTCGAGCGGGCCAAGCTGCGCGCGGGCATCGGGCTGCAGCGCCTGGACCCTATGACTGAACTGGCCCTGCTGACGGCACAAACGGCCGCCATCACCCATGCCAAGAACACGATCTTTGTAGCACAGCCGAGCCAAGCCACAAATCTGGACGCACCAGCGCCCGCAGTTCAATAATAAAAAAAAATTTATTTTGTTGTACGCCAATTAAACATCTCTCCGAAAAGAAAAATGTCCGAGGTCGTGAGCGATCTGTTCTCACTGGAAAACTTTGCCCGGTCAAGCGCGGCGGCCGCTTTTGCCTATGTGGCCGCCCCGGTCGTTATACCGGGCAATGCGATGTTTAGCTTTTCGTCCGTCCCCGTAATAGGGGCCGCCCAGGTCAGCAAGAGCACTGGCCTGGCGGTCGTGGCCTTTGTGACCGCCACTGCTATCGACCTCATCCAAAGCAGAGTCCTCAACCGCACCAAGGAGGGCCGTCTAGCCTCGTACCCCAGCTTGGCCGTGCACGTGGCAGGCGGAGGCCTGATGTTCGCCATGTTGCCCCGCCTCCTGAGCAAGGGCCAACTCGGCCTGGTAGGCGACAGTGATACCGCCAAGCAGTTGTTCTTGGTCGGCGCACTTTCGGAAGTGTTCAGCCAGTACTTCTACGAGGGCTACCTGAACCCCGCGAGCCAAGGACACTACCGCTTCTAAAAAAAAGAATCTTGTGTAGCTAGTCTAGAGTGAAGAATGCCAGTGGAAGAGGAAGCTCTGTTGGCCTGGGCTCTGATCGTTACAACCGCTATCATCGTGGCCGGCTGTGTGCGCGCCTGTTGCAAGCGGCTCTTGCGCCCATCAATCTCGTGCGACCTCGACAAGCCGCTGCCCACACACTACGTGACGCTCGATGACATCCTCCGGCGGCCTTACCAAGCGCCAAGCGCTGCAGAAGCTCTTTGCGGACCTGGAGACTGTGCTGGACAACTGGGGGCTGCTGTCTGCAGGCGAGAGCAAGGACCTGCGGATGCAGTGGAACTTAGGTCTTGAGCAGCAAGTTGCGACCGTTGAAAAGTTCTTTTTGCCTGCCTACAAGGACGGCAAGCTCGCCGCGTACGTCCAGAGCGAGGCTGGTATCTGGTTTGAGCTGGCCGCCAAGACTCGTGCTCCGACTGCCGCCCTGCAACAGTTGCAACAGAGACTGCTGGCCAAGCAAAGTGTGGCCAAGGACGCTCAGTTCCTGGGACAAATTGTGCAAGTCATGGAACGCATCTGCCAAGTCATTGTCTTTTAAATAAAAAAAATTTAATTTTCGTGACTTATCAAGTTTAAATAAGAAAGATGGGCAAGCGCGCACGAGAACGCCACGAGCGGCACACGGCCAAGAAGGCCGCCCGCAAGGACGCCCGCGCCGCCACTGAACAGCGCATAGGGCGCAGAAAGGCGGAGAGAAGGGAACGTACTCGCGAGGGCCTACGACAGTTCGGCAGCACTCTCAAGGGCATCACGGCTTTTTCGGCAAGCAGATCGACAAGGTGACCAACATCCCGAAAGAAGCGATGGACACCACCAAGCAGCTGGGCGACAACGCCGAGGGCAGCCTCAAGTCCATGGCGCTGCCTTTGGCGGTCGGCGCCGCGGCCATCGGGGCCGTCATGATCCTGAAAAAATAAAAAAAATCTTCTTTGTCCTTAATATTATACTGCTAACGACGATGTCTTCCGCCACCGTCGTCGTGCCCCCTGCTAGCAAGCAGCAAAAGGTTGCCACAGGTAAGAGAGCGCGCAACGGCCAGGAGATCGTGATTGATCCCGAGCACGCCCGCGCGATCAATGCCCGCCCTTGCTGGACGCAGACGGTCATGGCGCCCGCCGCCGCGACCTCGGCGCTGAGCAACACTGCTTTTTTTAGCTTTATCCTCGAGAACAACCAGTCCGGCGCGATCCACGATGCGACCCTGCGATTTAAGATCACGTTCACGACCAGCGGCAGCCAGCCGACCGACTCGCGTGTTTTGCCTACCACCCAATGGTTCGAGCGCATCGAGTACATCGACCGCCTGACGGGCACTGAAATCGCGCGGTACCACGGCGACATGATGCACCTGATACTCAATACGCTGTCGCAAGAGGCCATCGACCAGATCGCCGACATGGTCAACATGGACCCCAAGACGGGCAAGGTCAGCGGCCGCCAGTGGGAGAACAACGACGAGCAGTACTTTTACTTACCCCTTTTGCACACGTGGATCAACGGCATGGATTTGGACCTCAGCACGCTGCGTGGCGACCTCGAAATCAGGTTCTATCCCAGAGGTTCGATCTTCGTGGCGGCCCAGTCGGCAGTCAACGGCCAGTCCGCGCCCGCCGTGCCTTGCACTGCCAGCTTGAGCGAGATCCGCTTCATCACGGGCTGCACGCAGCTGCCGAACGGGATGCGCCTGGGCCGGAGCCCGCAGAAGATGGGCAAGGTCGCCGAGCAGAAGTATATCGACTTTGTGCAGTACACGGCCTACGCCCAGCGCATTAAGCCCTCCGACCGCCTTGCGATTGACCTGGACCAATTCTCGCACCACTCGGGCGGGCTGTTTGTCTTCATCCGCAAATCAGGCGACCAGACCTCGTACGGAGACGCCACGACCTACTACCCGCAGTACACGTACGACAACACGGGGCGCTTGATGACCTACGACATGCTGGGCGACGCGACGACAATCGACCTCGAAGACGTGCACGGCAGATCGCAGATGGGCGAAGGGACCCCGATCGACGAGCGCTTTTTCCGTGAGGAGACGATGGGCCAACTAGTGCGCAGCTCCTACCTGAAGTCCAACGGCGTGTACCTGATCCCATTTTCCAACGACCCCAAGGCCATGTTGGACGGCGTGATGGACGGTTACAAGACCTTTGTGGGCAACCGCGAGCGCCTGGTGATCAACACCGGCCCCGCGCCGCGTGCCACGGCCATCACGCACAAGTACGGGCCCTTCTACGCCAACGGCGCGACCTTTGCCGCTTCCGACACCAACCGCCTGATCGTGGACTACAAGGGAGTGACGGTGGCTATCCTCGATATCGACTCCGGCCTCACGTTTGCCAGAATTACCGACCGGCGCTACACTTCGCCCGCCACGGCCGCGCTGACGAACCTCAACACCGTGCTGGCTAGCTCAAGCTGACTGCGCTCGTGCGGAGTCAAGATCAAGTTCAGCAACACACGAGCTGGCGCGTCCAACACGGTCGACTGGGAGGTCAGTGCAGCGATGGAGTACACCGCGTCCGTCACGGACCTGAACGACCAGCCCATCATCTGGTCCCGCGGCGACGTCCACCAGCTGAAGCTGAAGTTCCAGCAGGCGCCCGACGACACAGGGCCCGCTTACAACGCCCAAGAAGAGATGGTTGTCACTGCAGTCACTTCCGGCAAGCGCGAAGTCATTGACGGCTTGTATGATGTTACGATCTACAGCGCCTATTTCAAGTACTTGCACGAAAGCAATGGTAGCCTGGAGGTGGCCTCGGTTTAAAAATTCTAGATCATGTATTTTAATTATTAAAGCGAGCAAAGTCAAAAAAATGGAACCGCTCGTGGTAGCAATCATCGCCGTCTTAGTGGTCGGGGTGATTGGGTGCGTGTGTACCCTGTACTTCCCAGTGAAGTGTCCGGATGAGAGAGCGGCGGCACCGGCCGGCCCGGAAATCACGAACTATTAAGAATGATATTTCATGGTTTCGCGGGAAATCACAAAACTTCTTTTTGAGGTTTTGTGATTTTTCCCAGTTTATTGACTAAAAAAATAAATCTTGTATTGCCCTATCATCAACAAAGGACAAAGGCAAAAAACTAGAGATGTCTTCCAACTGCGCGACTTGTGGACACGCTACCACCGCTGCTGCTCCCGCCAAGCCCGAGCGCAAGCCTCGCGCGCCGTCCGCATACAACACATTTTTCAAGGAGCAGATGGCCACGCCCGAAGTCAAGGCGATGGCTCATAAGGAACGCATGGCGTACATCAGCTCGAAATGGAACCAACACAAGGCGGCTGCTCCTGCTCCTGCTTCTTCCGATGCACCCCAACAGCAATCGGTACAGGCAGCGAGCGACGCGCTCCCTGCTGGACGCCCCGCGCTTGTCCGATCCCTTTAACGAGCGCGGCAAACGCGAGACCGAAGGCGTCGCTCAGATGATCTGACTCTGTGAGGCATCTGGTCTCGCCCGTAACGCTGAACGATTCTATTAAATTTTGAGCCAACACTTTAGACTGTACCTTGTACTTCCCTTTAACTCGACCGGATATGGTCGGCGTAAGTGAGAAGAAGCAAGAAAACTTGAATGAGCTCTGATAGTAAAGCAGCTCCTTAGCACCGAGACTGAGCATAGTTGCGCCAGCAGCCGCTTGAATGAGCAGATTGTCCGGATTGGTATTTGCTCTCCCGAAGTTTTGATCTTCCACGACGCAGACGTCGGCGTTATACAGTTCCTCAATCGCGCTAAGGCACGCGAACAGGGACTTGGTCTTAAACGAGTCAGTGTCGTCCTGTCTGGCTATGCTTAGCACACTGGCATACGTGACTGTGATGGCGTTGGTGTTGTTGTCTTTTGCGAGCACAACCACTCCAAGATTTCTCAGCCCCGGGTCAATTGACACGATCTTCATTTCTTTTCCCCGTCCCTAGTTGTTTTTTAATAATGCAAGACGAACTTTCTTTTTTTTTCACACGTCCTCGTACCAGGACAAGCTCATGTGCACGTCCGCCGACCCGGAAGTAGTGCTAGCCGCAATGCAGAGCACTTCTCCTGGCCCGACGGCGATATTGAGCCTGCTCAGGTCCAGGCTGGCAGACGCCGAGCCACGTGGCCGACACGACGCACGCGGCCACCGCGTTGCCAGTAGACACCGTGACCAGCGAAGCGGAGTATTCGGTATTCGAGGCCGTGTCGTGGTTCGCGTAGGTCGGCGCGCTGCCGAACGTGGCTTGCGTGAGCACTCGGATGATCACGGGCTTGGTGCCAGACACGGCCGTAGCAGTCAGCAGGGTCGGGAACAGCAGGTCGTTGTTGGGGAGCGCGCCGATCAAGCTCTTGTTGCGGATCACCAGCACGTTCTGTTCGGTCGTGCCAATCGTCTGAACGTTGGTGCGCGCAAAGCTGAGGCCCAGCTGCCTCACGGGACCCTCGACCAGGACGCCGACACTGGCGGTACGCACCAGGCCGCCCGCGCCAGTCGTCTTGAGCCTGAACGGCAAGCTGGCGTTGGAGAGCGAAGGCGTCGTGTTGGCGCCCGCGTACTGGATCCGGTGCACGGGTACTAATACCCCGTCCGACTGCCTCTCGACCGAGAACGTGACGGCCCCAAACCCTAAGTACTGCATCTGATCTGAAAGATGTTGCCCTTGGTCCAGTCCTTGCGGTCCATGTCGTCGTCGCCGCCCAGGCAGGTGTTGAGGTTCCAGTCTTTCTGGTCGACGTAAGTGTCGACGGTCGCGTTGCGGTGCAGGATCCTCAGCCTGTTGGTCCGCGTCTGGTCCTGCACAAAGAAAAACCCGTTGTTGTCGTCGGCTAAGCCGATCATAGCTGAGTTAGCGACGTTGGCTGCGGCGGGGAACAGGCCGTGAAGCGGCAGACGAGCCCTTGCCCGCGCGGTACTTGCAGCGCCTGAGCGTCTCGGCCTGCGCGGCGCCGCTGAGCGACAGCAGGCCGGCGGCAGTGGTCACTGAGCCAGAGGTTGAGAACTTGCGCGAGTTCAGGGTGCCGGTATAAGGGAAAGTCTCCTGCACTAGCGGGGTAGACTCAGCGACTCTGTGCTTCGCCAAAGGCCGTGACCATGGAGGGCAGTGGTTTAGTCTCGACCACATCCTCCAGGCGCATACGCTTGTTGCCGCTGAGCGTCAGCATTTTTTTTCCTCTTGTACTAGACTAGTGACAATATTTATTTTTTTTCTCAGAAATGAGCGGCCTGCGCAACATTTCGTAAATGAACATCCTGGTCCGCAGCAAGGACCGCGACCGGGTGCAGGGCTCAGACGATCCGGCCGAGTTCCGACTGTCGCTGTCGGAAGCGATCCAAGGCAGATACAAGCTCATTTGGGCCACTATCCCGAACGCGACGTACAACATCAACTCCAAGAACAACAAGCTCTACTTAAACTCGACGGCCACGGGCGACGTGACGATCACGATCCCGTCACAGAATTACACTGGCGAGACCCTGGCTGACACACTGCAGTCGCTTTTAATCAACGAGGGCTTTGTACAAGTAGGACAGTCGATCGGAGTGGTTTATCTCGACACCAAGCTCAAGCTGCAGTTCACGCTGTCCGCGGCGGCAGAGTTCAAGATCTACAGCAAGAGCGGCGACGACAGCGCGCACGCAGTGCTAGGCTTCCCGACTTCGGCCCAGAACGAGCTCTTTGCGCTGACGTCGGGCCAAGCCACCGTTTTGCCACAAGTCGTGGCCTTGGGCCTGCCGACTTCGCTAGGCATCAAGATCAAGGAATGCAGCAGCCTGGCTTACTCGACGGGCGGCAACTACGAGGAGGTGTCGCTGGCGGGCGCGGTCTCGCGCGGCTCTAAAGTGCAGTCGGGCAGCCTGATCATTCCTTTCCTCGCGAGTTCGGGTGGCTACCAGTCGTCGGCGCAGGACCGGCACGACCAGTACGTGGTGTTTCCGACGCTGACGAAGTACCTGCACCTGCAGGTGTGCAATCCTGACACCAGGGACAAGGTGGACTTGAACGGGGCGGACTGGGAGATGCTGCTGTCGAAAGCCGGCTGCTGATAGAATGGCCGCCGGCCCAGCAATCGCACATTTTTTTTTAAAATCTTGTGGCCACAGTTAAAAGTAAAGATGGACGAGGATAAAATCCTGGCGATGCGGTCGCATTCGAACGAGAACCATGACTCGGACGACAGCGACGTCAAGCGAGAGGAAGAGAAGTGGTCTTCGAGGCACGAGCAATATTTTGCCAGCGTGGTGGACGAGTGTGCCCTGCACGCGCGCCTCAACAACTCGGCCGGCTACTACTACTACAACCGTTTTTTGTTGTTTGGCTTACTGTCTACGATCGTGCCGGCGATTTGTTCCGTTGTTGTGGGAAATTTCGGTTTCAAGGCGTGTGAAGCGGGCCGGGCGGGCTACGACTGGGTCAGCGTGACCTGCCTGATCGTAGTAGCCATCGTCTCGGGCACCAACAGCTTTTTCAACTTTGGACAGAAAGCCGAGCGCCACTTCTCTTGTGAGATACTTTTCGAGATGGTTAAGAACGAGTTGTCGGTTGAGATGGCCACGAAGAGGCGCTTTAGATTAGCAGCGGACGTGCTGCTGGTCAAAATTACCATGGCCCTGGAGAAAGTGCGTTCGAACGAGCAAGTTATACCGGGCGTGGTGCTGTGGGCGCACCGCCTGGACCGCGAGAAGCTGGCCAAAGCGCGCGCGCAGATGGTGACGAGCGGCGAGCCGGTCAGGATCCACCACGGCACGCCCGTGACGCTGGGCAGGCACTTGATCCCGATGCCTACTTAGCTGATGGTGCAGACCTTGGGACACAGCTCGCAGCAGTTGGTAGCGAGGGCGGCCTTCACGAGCTCCCAGATGACATCGACCACTGGCGGGATCAGCTTGTCCACGTTGTCGTCGGGACACAAGTCCACGAGCACGGAAACGAGGATCTGCTTCTTCTCCTCGCCCGTATGGTTAGTGTAGAGAGCAAGGTACTTGACCCCGTGAACAATGAGCTGCGGCACTGACTGCCAAGAGAAATCGCTGTAGCTGCGCTTGAGCTCGAGTGCGAGCTCGTGCGATGTTACGGTGATGGACTCTGGCGACGAGGGCATCAGCCGTTGTTCGGTCTTACGTCTTTGCAACATAGTTAGTCTTTGTTTCTGTTTTGCGCCATAAGAAAAAAATATATCCTCTTTCCTTTAGTATTAAAAGAGATGGCCTTGCTGAAGCTGGACAACAGGCAGCTGAGCGAATTATGGACACTGAAGAAAAACTGCTCGTGCCGGAAGCATCGCGATTTTGTCTCTTCCCGATACGGCGTCCGGACCTGTATTCATTCTATGAAGCTTCCCTGCGGTCGTTCTGGACGGCAGATGAGCTAGACCTGAGCCGGGAACAGGCCGATTTCAAGAAACTAAATGTCGACGAACAGCATTTTATTAAGATGGCGCTGGGCTTCTTTGCCTCCAGCGACGGCATCATCCAAGAGAACCTGGCTGCCAATTTTTTGGCCGAGGTGCAATATTCCGAAGCGAGACTTTTTTATTCTTACCAGATCTTTAATGAAGCAGAACACTCGCGGACCTACAGCCTGTTGATCGACACGATCATCAGCGACCAGCAAGAGAAGGACAAGCTGTTCAATGCGATCACGCAGGTCCCGACCGTGGCCCAAAAAGCGAAATGGGCGCTGCAGTGGCTCAGCCCGGCCCGGTCGTCGTTTTCCGAGCGGTTGGTGGCGTTCGCTAGTGTGGAGCTTATACAGTTCGCATCCTCTTTTGCATCGATATTCTGGCTGAAACAAAAGCACCCGGGCCTGCTGCAGGGCCTGTGCACCAGCAACGAGTTTATTGCGAGGGACGAGACACAGCACGGCCTGTTTGCGTGCCATTTGTACAAGCACCACGTGACAAACAAGCTGCAGCTGTCACGAGTTTTCCAGATCGTGGCGGGCTGTGTCGAGGTTGAGCGCAGGTTCATCAGCGAGTCCCTGCCCGTGAATCTGTTGGGCCTGAACGCGACGCTGATGGAGCAGTACGTGGAGTTCGTAGCAGACGGCCTGTTGCAGAACTTGGGCCTGGGCGAAAAGCTGTACGGGGTGGCCAAGTGCCCTCTGCCCTTCATGGAGCAGCTAGGCGTGGTAGGCAAGACAAACTTTTTCGAGAAGAGAGTGAGCGAGTACGCGCGGGCGCCGGCCAAGGAGCCCGAATGGGGCCTAGACCAGGACTTCTAGCCATTGATTGTGTCAGGCATCTCTACGACTGTCTCTTCTAGTGCCATTTCGGCCTCGACGGCCGCGTGGGCGGCAGACTCGGCGGCCGCCTCCGCCTCCTCTTCTTGCTTTGCTTGATCTGCAGGCGCGTCTCCCTGCAACCACAGACCTTTTCACAGAGCGCGATCTGCAGCTGTAACTTCTCTCGCTCTACGGCCAGGATCCGGCGGCGGGCCAGGCACGTGGCCAGCTCGTACTCTTTGTCGGCTAGTGCTTGTCGTAACGCGTCCATTGTTCTTTTTTAATTAAAAAATACAGACTCGAAAGAAAAAAAATCAGCCCGGAATCTCGGTAATAGACACAAAACCTCTTTCATAGACGGCTGATCCAATGTTTGCAATGTAATTTACGGCAGTTGCTGTATCTCCGTAAACCTCGATCCAGATGTACTCGTTCGCGGCCACTTCCACTATGCCAGCTAGATTCACTGTCGCATACTGCCCGTTGAAAGAAGTACCGTTACTATAAGTGGTGGAGTGCAGCCAGCGCACCGACGCGATCGCGGTGTTGCTGGCCGGCCTGCTAGCGCTCTTCTCGACCCAGGCCTCGGCGTTCATGGGACTGCTCGTGGCGGTGTTTTTGAATTTAACGCAGGCAGCAACGAGCCATTTCCTGGTCATGCCCGACGTGTTCTGGAACGTGGTGTAGCTGGTAGAAGCGTTGCCCGAGTTGCTAGTCAAGCGAGTGATATTGCCGAAAGAAGGCGCGATTCTCACCGTGTTGTCGTAAGTCATGATCCTGCCATTAGCATTAGCAAAAGTCAGCACTGTTTCGCACAGCCAGTGGCCGTTGTCCCAGGTGCCCAGCTCGAACTCGCCGAGGTCGTTGAGCTGGAGCACACGATCAGTGCCAGCGGAGGGCAGCGCGCTCGGCAGCTTCAGCGCGACAGTCCCGGTGCTCGCGATCGAGCTGTTACCGACCACCAGCGGAGTCTTAGACGTCTTCTCGTCAACGTAGCTTTTGTTGGCAGCGTCAGTGGCTGCAGCGGGCGCAGCGACGCCAGTGATAGTATAGAGTGTCGTATCCTCCTCGAACGATGTATCCCAGTATCCAACAATGGCGCCGCCGTAAATACTGTTTGTTTCCGTCACTACTAGGCGGTGATAGTGGTATGCACTTGGCACGGGGGACAGTGTCTTACTTACGAAGCCATTGCCTGTCCACGTATAAGGACCAGGCTCCGTGAATATCGTAGTCCAGCTTATACCATCGTTGCTAGCCAAAACTTTGTACTTTCTAGGACCTTCTGTATAATACTGGTATCTTGTGTAGAGTTTGAAAGAGAGAAGACGCTTCCTCGCGGTTGCGTGCCTGATCTGTATCCACTCGCCGTCTACGTAACTTCCGCCGTCCACGTTACTTGTTCTCCACGCCGCCTTCACTGTCCCTGATAGCGGTGCGTTCTCGGCTGTAGTGTAGTATTTACCGCCAGCTGATGACCAGCAATCTGATTCGATGGTAGCATACGTCTTGTCAAAGCACTTGTAGAGAACGTAGGGAGATGCAGCTTCGGACGAAGCCGCGATAGACCAGTTCGGATCGGTCGAGGGCGTGTAAGCGCTGTTGCTGGTCCAGGCCGGCAGTGTGACAGCCTGTCCGGCCCCGGCAGTGCTTGCAGCGAAGGTCAAACCATGTGAGATTGTCTGGTTCCCGTGCTGCAGCAAGCCTCCGCTGGTCATCGAGACTAGCGACGTTGCAGCAGGCAGCGCGCTCGGCAGCAGGAGTGCAGAAGAACCAGAAGCTGGAGCGGAAAGGGTGCTGGTGCCGCCCGCCCCACTGAGCGACAACGAGCTAGCAGCCCCTGTCGCGAGCTGGCCATCGGAATCGAGTGTCAGCAGCAACGTGCTGCCTGGCAGAGAGGCTGGCACCTTTAGTGAAGAGGCACTCAGCTGCCCCGCAGAGGTCAGCGACGTCAAAGAAGTGTTGGCGGGCAGCGCGCTGGGCAGACTCAGTGCGACGGTCCCGGTGCTCGCAATCGTGCTGGTGCCGATCGTCAGTGGTGACGTGTGAGCATGCGAGTCCACGTAGCTCTTGTTGGCGCCGTCTGTCCCGTTTGCGGGGAGTGCTAGGTTTTTAACTCTGAGAGCAAGCCCGCTGTAATCGAAACTCAGCGCGCTGATCTGGAAGTAGTTATTAACGCCGGTATTTTCAGTTACTATCAACACCGCATACCGACAGATCACGGGCACGGGAGGCGTAAAAGCAGCTTCTGTAGCGTCGGTGAAGGTGTATCTTGTTGTCTGTGCTTGCCAGGTGGTCCAAGTATTCCCGTCGTCGCTGACTGCCATCACCCACTTACCAGGCGATCTAGTTACAGAAGTAGTGATGTAGTACGTGGTCAGCCGCACTTCCGCCCCGAAATCGAGCTGGATCCACTCCCCATTCACGCTCGAGCCTCCCACTGTCTTGAACTTGTTGCTGGTGTAGGCACCAGTTGAGGTGTTGTAGACGCCCAGTGGTGTACACCAGAAAGTACCAGTGCCGTTACTATCAAACGCCTTATAAGGGACGGACGTACTGAACGAGCCACTAGCGCTCACGACAAACGTTTGAGTGCCCGACGTCCAGCTCGCGGATGTCATGCCGTTAGGCATTCTGCTACCGCTCGGAGAGTCTGTAAAAGCAAGACTGTGTCCAACCGGCTGTGCATGTGCAAGGCTGCCGCTGCCATCTACCGTGACTAGCGATACCACGGACGGCAGACCACTGAAAGTCTTGATGGCGCTGGAGCCTGTGCCAGGAGCGGAAAGTGTGCTGGTGCCTCCCGCCCCGCTGAGCGACAGCGAGCTAGCAGCGCCTGTATCGAGCTGGCCGCCGGAGTCGAGTGTCACTAGCAAAGTGCTGCCAGGCAAGGACACGGGCACCTTGAGCGCAGAGGCGCTTAGCTGCCCCGCAGAGGTCAGCGACGTCAGAGAAGTGCTGGCGGGCAGCGAGCTAGGCAGGCTCAGCGCGACCGTCCCGGTGCTCGCGATCGTAGAGGTGCCGATCGTCATTGGTGACCTATGCGCGTGTCCGTCTACGTAAGCCTTGTTGGCAGCGTCGGTGCTGACTAGCGGCGCCGCTATGTTCTTGATCGCGGGGCACGATGTGTAGTCAAAGCCAAAGTGGTTGATCGCACAGAAGCTAGAAGCCCCTGCGCCCATGATGGAAGCAACAACTATGGCCACGTAGCGGGCAGCCCTTGCGTTGTCGGTCGGAGTGAAAGTGACTGAAGTATCAATTATAAAGGGGAACGATGCATATTGCCACAGCGTCCAGGTAGTGCCGTCCAACGACGTGCCCACCCACCACTGTTTCATTGCTTTACTCAGGCCGCCGGTCTGGCCCTGCAGACAGTACTTCTCCAGTATGACTCCAGTGCCAAAATCTAGCTGGAGCCACTCTCCTGAGCACACTACGCCCGAAAACGTTTTGCTTGCATTGGAGGTGTAGGCGCCGCTAGTGGCATCGTAGGTACCAGTGTTGCTCTGCCAGGAGGAGTCTGAGCCAGTATTGAAGCCGTCGTACGCGTTGCCGTTCCCAGAAGTGGGCGCGCTCGCGACCAGGCCGTTCCAGCTGTTACTCGTCATGCTGTCTGGCTTCTTCACGTATGAAGTGGCTACAAGGCTCAGACCATGAGAGATGGCCTGGTCCCCGTACAACAGCGAGCAGTCGGAGCCCAGCGACACCAGCGACGTACTGGCGGGCAGCGCGCTGGGCAGGCTCAGCGCGACCGTCCCCGTGCTCGCGATCGTGGAGGTGCCGATCGTCAATGGTGTCTTCGAAGTCTGCGTGTCCACGTAGCCTTTGTTGGCGGCGTCAGTCACGTCTGAGGGTGGTGACAGGTTCCTCGGCAAATACACGTAGTCGTTGAAATCGAATTTTAGCGAGGCTATTTCGTTGACGACCCGGCCGACCAGGTTGCTAGAACCAGCGACTATAAATACCATTACCACATACCTGCCAATTGCTGAGGCTATAGGAGCAAACGTCTTTTCCTGGCTCGTGGTGAACGTCTGTGTCACGTTCTGGTCGTGCCACAAAGTCCAAGTAGAGCCGTTCGTGCTAGTAGCCATCTTCCACTGGCCGGGCGCATACGAGGTCGCGGAATTTATGCTACTGGCAGAAGTAACGTAGTACTGGGTCAGTTGAACCACCCTACCCAAATCGAGCTGTAACCAGTTGCCATTCACAAAAACGCCGCTGATGGTCTTGCCAGTCACTCCCAATGAGCCACTCCAAACGCCCGTAGTAGCGTCGTAAGGGCCTGTGCCCATGTGTGTAGTGCTGACGGAGTTGTCGAACGCGAGTCTAGCATCATACAAGACGTTGTCCCCGTACCTCCCATCGGAGCTCGCTGTATAGGTGTACATATCGGGGCTGACCCAGGGGTTCGTAGTCATGTTGCTCGGCATCTTGCTGCCAGTGGCAGCCAGGCCGAACATCAAGTTATGGTAGATCATATTACCACCAGCTTGCATCGCGCCGTTGGAGGTTAGTGACATCAGCGCTGTGGTGATGGGCAGCGAGCTCGGCAGCGAGAAATTGCTTTGGGACATTTCGTACGTGCTCGGGTTGTACTGCAGCACCATCTTGCCTGAACCGCTCGCTTGGCCCGACCTCACCGGCCTGATGGTAGTCGAACCAGATGTGCTAACATCCATGTCCGCGCCGCTCGCGTTCAGCACGATCGCGTTTGTTGCAGGTACCGATAGGGCGTTATCGCACCCGCCAATCGCAATGCTGTCCGCCCCCAACACGGAGCCCGCATGTGACCCGATAGCTACGGACCGCGCTCCTTGGTTTGTGGTGCCCGCATAATATCCTATCACCACGGATCGCGCCCCTTGGTTGGTGCTGCCCGCCGTCGCGCCTATCGCCACGGCGTTGTCGCCTTGATTCTCGTTTCCGGTAGTACTATCTCCCACTGCGACAGCGCCCGAGCCTTGCGTAACCATCCCGGTATAATCGCCTATCGCTATGCTGGCTGCCCCTTGCTTCATGTCCCCGCCGGCCAGGTAGCCTACAGCGAGCGCGCCGCTAGCCTGTCGGAAGAGATCCTCGATCGTCTTGGTGTTGATCACGCCCGTTTCCTTCACCAGTATGCCGCTAGTGACGGGCATGGGCAAGAAGTCGCCCTCCGCGTAGCTCATGGCCCTGTCCGCTCCGGCCGCCAACAGCTTCGTACTTGCAGGAAGGGAGGCCGGCAGCCTGAGTGCACAAGACCCACTGGAAGGAGCCGAAAGAGTGCTGTTGCCACCAGCCCCTGTCAGCGTGAGCGTTGACGAGCTTAATTGGCTGCTCAGGCCTAGCACACCGTCCGGGTCGACCGTCACCAGCTGCGCGGTCGAGGCGGGCAGAGGATTGGGCAGCCTCGCGAGGGTGTCCGGGATCGTCGTGACCGTGTAGTCGGTGTCCATGAGCACGATCGCGCCATTACCGCTAGGAGCCAAAGACGGCTGCTTGAGCGTCCTGTCCTTGACCGCAAAGATCGAGCCGTCTGGGTCCATGGTCACGATACAGTCGTTTTGGGTAGGCATGATCGACGGGAACTTCACCGCCCCTGCCACCTGGTGGTCGACGTACGCCTTGGGCGCTAGCTGCGAGGCCTTGGTAGGGTAGCTGGTGTTCTCGAGGCAGCCGGCATTGTATAGCTGGTAGTCGAAAGCCAGGCTCCGCATGTACCAAACCCCCGCCCCGTTGTTTTTAGTGCAGATTACGCGCAGGTACCGAGCGTAGTCGGCCGAGGTTGCCGGCGTGAACGTGCGCAGGCTGTCGCCGACAAAGGTCTGCGCCGTCTGGCTGTCCCAAGTGAACCACCGGCTGCCGTCCGCGCTGTAAGCAACTACCCAGTCTCTGGGCGCGGTAATAGCCCCCGCAGACGTGATGTGGTAGGCAGTGACCTTGGCGTGCTGGCCCAGATCGAGCTGGAGCCACGCGCCAGGCACGGAGATTATCGACCATCGTCTCGATCATGGCAGTGTAGTTGTTGCCGCTGTAGCTGTCGGGCGCAGTGGTGCCCCATAAGGTCGAAAAGTCACTGTCAAAGGCCAGGTAGGCCTGGGCGGAATTGCTAGAGGCCGAGGCCACAAAGCCAGCGGAGCTGTTAGAAGTCATTCCGGCCGGCTGGTTAGTTTTCGCTTCGGTGTCCAGGGTCAAGGTAATTAGGTCCGCTAGATCGACCAAGTGGGGGTTCCCGGACGTAGTCAGTCTGTGAGCGGTATTAAGCGCTACCGCCTCGTTCGCGGCCACGCCGCCTGCCGCCCATTTTACGCCCCCGTCACCGTCGCTAATCAAGACATCCCCCGCCTGTCCGTCGACCGGCAGCACGAAATCGTCGGCCGCTCCATCCAAACGACGCCGTTTGTACGACCTCGCAACTTCCATTGGTTGCTGATTAAATGATATAACAGGAGGAAAAAGTTTTTAACCTAGTTTTACAGGATCTCGTCTAGAAAATTGTCCACGAAGCGCATGCGTTCTTCCCAGGTGTCTCCACCAGGGACATCGCGGGCGGGGTTGATACAGGCGCCATCGCCGTAAGGGCGGCACACGAGCGAGGCCAAGTCACGGGGGTCCCCTTTTTTACAGGTCCCGGACCAATACAGCTGGCCTTCGAAAAAGCAGGCGCCACAGGTAGGACAGACTGCTAGCATTTTGTGATTAATAGAACAAGAGGAAAAAAACAGTTTAATTGTCTTTTTTACTGCTCAGCCAACAGTGCCTGAACTCTTTGGAAGAACCCGAGGAGACGCCTGTTTATTTCTTCCGCTGTTTCCCTCCAGTACTTTTTCTTGCTCACATTGCAGGAGACTTCTACCTCGTCGTATTCCAGTGCGTTACGTTCAGTTCTGCGACCAAATATACCGTATGCGATATCCCCCCCGTCCCGCCACGGATCGCTCTGACAAATATCAGGCACAAGGGGGGGCAGGGACATGGTATTGCACATGTGCCAGTGGTCGACCCAGGTCCAAGACATCCACACGTTGGCCTTCAGCGGCTCATGGCAGACTGGGTTGGTATATTCCCTGACCATGCCCACTACCTCGGCTGGCATATTAAACTCCTCCTGCAGCAGGTACAGACCCTTGTGCTCTGCGGCGATCAAGCCGGCCACGGTGCGCATCAGCGGATCATCGGCGGGTACTGCCATTACCAACTGATCCAACACAGAACACATCGCATATTCGCGATCCACGCCAGTGCATTCCCAATCCATGCCCTCGCCGTTTGCGTAGACACCCAGAAGATCGACCGTCCGGTCGGATATGTCAACTAGTTCCTTCAACAGGTCTGATAACACGTCACTCAGTGAGACACCAGGCGAAAGCCCCAGATATGCTCTACGCTGGTAAAAATGCAACAATGCACGCTTCGCAGCTGGTTTTGCGCCACGGTGCTTGGCTGGCATTTGATTGCGTAATCTGGGGCCTGCTGCTCGATATCCTGCCGCCCCGAGACAGTTTGAACCTCATTAGCTTTCTTTACGAGCAATGCCGGCCCGCACGTCCCAGCAAACGGAGGAAATTGGACGTTGTAGCCTCTAGCCCCTTGCTCAACTTAGTGCAGCGCCGCGCCGGGCTCTTGCTGCAAAGACCCTCCGACCCCGCCAGCACGCTTATGCAGCGTATTGGCAAGCTCTGCAGCCGCTGCCTGGTCCCGGCGCTGCCACAGTCGCGGCTTAGATTGTGTGCGGAACACGAACTGGCAGTGCCCGCGCCCTGCGTCACCAGACTGTTGGACATGCGGCGGGTGCTAAGCGTGCCGGCCCCCGCGGTTAGTTTGGCCTCGTGCTGCGCTAGCTTTGCGTGGTACAACGGCCAGCTAGTGCCCCGCTACCAGGAACTCCTGAGGGCCTGTCAAGAGGCGGGCGTGCGCTGCCGGACGATTGGTGGCGTGTTGTACGTGTGTCACGTGGACGCGCCACGTGCCTGTGCGCAACTGTGGCGGGCCCGCCACCCCGCGGTCTACAACGCATGAACTAAGCAACCTCTTGTTTCCGTGAATTGTTCTTCTTTCTGCTCTCTATCTTACCTTGTATCTCCAGGAGAGCTCGTCTGCCCGGCCCGGGCAAAGCGGTAATTGCTTGCAACTGTTGGGTTACGAATTCTTGCATCGGACCGTCCTTCGCCAGCTCAGCCCTGAAAGAACCTTTTTCGAGTTCAACGAAGTAGCGGTCTCCTTGGCGTCCCACTCGTAATTGACGAGCACTAGATCATGTTCCTCGAAATCTCTGCCTTCTATCGCCTGCAGGTAAAACCTATTGGTCTCGTCCATCACAATCCTGGCATTGATCATCTTTTCTGGGAGAATAGATGTTTCTCCATCTGTCCCCTTATCCTGCCCCCTTTTCCCGCCCTTTTCTTGTCTCCTCTTCTGGGGCTGAGATGGCCTATAATATCAGGGGGGATGATGGTCACGGCTGCCCCAGGGCGATGCGTGGGAAAAAAAATCTCATACCGGGGGGGGGGGGATCGAAAAAATACCGACAAACGTCCAAAAATTAGGGGGAAAAGTGGGGTTTTTAATAGAAAGAAAAAAACTACTGAACGGCCTCCAGGCCATGATTGGTGAACTTGAGAGTCGTCTGGTCCTCGCTGGCCTTGCTCTTCTTGAGAGGGGGTTCGATTATCGTGTCGATTTCGATTGTGTTGCTTCCTGTCACGATTGATGATTTGACCCTCTTGGCCAGACGAATACATAAGAGTTTTGTCAGCCATCTCTGTTTTCTCTCCGTCTTAATAGAATCCTTTTTTTCTCAGTTTCTTTCTATCACAAAGGGAGGGGGGTGTGCTATATATATGGTCGCGCGCATATAATGAGTCATCATGAGACATACAGGTAGTCTCAGTCTGTCTCAAGCCTCAGGCGCGCAGCAGCAAGCTCAAACAACAACAAAAAAAAGTGGGGGGGGGGGGGGTAGTTTTTTTTTTCGTTTTTTTCTGGGGCAGCCGTGACCACCTCCCCCTGATATTATGGGCCAAGCGTGCCCCACGCATGGTATATTCTAAAAGTACCGGCCAAATGTGGGGTATCAATTTTTCCGAAATTGTCTTGCCGGTGATTTTTGACTTTTTGATTCAGACATTCAAAATTGATTTTATTAAGCAAAAATAAGGTTGAACAAGCTCAATAACTATTAAAAATGAGTTTCCAGTTGTATTAAAGCTTCCTGGTCGCACGTCCTCCTCCGCGGGCGCGGAGCCGCCGCCGCCGCCGAGGTCGCTAAGTCCGGCAGCGCTAGACATGAGCTGCTTCGGCCGGTGCTGGCTTGGGCGGCTTCGGCCGCTCGTGCTTTGTGGGGTAGACTGTACCCCCGCGCTGTCCGCTACCCTCCCTGCGCCTGCTTGGGCAAGCTTGGCCCTGAGATTTTCGGCCTGTTGAGCCGCACAAGGGGCACACGGCGCCCCAGACTTTTGGCGTTTGGTGTCCTGCAGCACAAAACCGGCACCTATCCTCTGCGTCTCGGTGTTGAAGTCTATCTCCAGCGCGACCGCGTGCGGGAAACACTTCGCGTAGGCCTCCCAGTGCCGCTGCTCTTTGCGGCTGCTAATCAGCACCTCGACCAACGCGACGACCTTCTGGTGCTGGTCTAGGATTGTCACGTCGGGCCTGAGCCTAGCCTCCTCCGCTTGTCCAATTGTGCTGCTCGCGCCCAACGTTCGCTCCAGCACCACGGTGCAGCCCGCAAAGCACCATTCGGCGCGGCAGACGAGCGCCGGGGCACAGTTGGACCACCGGAACGTGATCTCGGCCAGCTTCGCTTCAATGAACGCCTTGGCCAACAAATGCAGGAGACCCTCGCCGCCGTGGCTTCCCGTAATCGGGCGCAGATGGAAGAAGTGCGCGCGCCTGCCATCGACATATATCTAGTATTAATATTATTAATATTAATATTTATGTTTAGATATATTCAGTAGTGATAGTATTATATTATGATATGAATATATATGGTATTGTAAAAGTCTCTCTCTCTCTCTCACTCTCACTCTCTCTCTCTCTTCTTCTTCTTCTTCTTCTTTTTCTTCTTCTTCTTCTTCTTCTTCTTCTTCTTCTTCTTCTTCTACCAAAATAAATCTAAGTCAAAGTGGTTAACTATTTTTCAAATATTATTTAACATTCAGCTTGTAATAATCAAATTAAGCTGATTTAGTAATCAAATTCATGATTGAAACTGAACTAGGGAAACGGATGAGAAAAGCTGATGTTAAGATATCAGTAAGTGACTAAGTATCCTTTGTCACACATGTTTAAGAAACGTCGTGCGCAGCGAGCTGTGGAGAACAACTGTCGGCTCGAGCCGCGGGCACCAGAGCAGCGGCGTGGCGGCCAGCGCCGGCACCGACACGATCACGCCCGGGGGTAGCACGAGTGTGCTGGTCTCGGTGGTCTCGGTGTACGTGACCGTGAGCTGGCGCTGCTGTTCTAGCCGTTCGATCTCGCGCTCGTGTTGAGCTACGGTTTGGTTCAGCCTCACGACCTCCGCCTCATTCGGCGCGACAGTCTCGTCGTCGTCGTCCTCAGCGGGTGGCTGGCGCAGCTTGCACTCCAGCGCCAGCAGGTCTTGCTGCACCAGCCGCACATCCTCGCGCCGTTTCTGCAGTACGTGCGCCGCCGTCGCCCGGGCGTCCTCGGCCCGCACGCTCAGGTCGTCGGACAGCGTGACACTGTCCAGCCGCAACGAGCCGTCGGCCTCGAGGGTGCCCTGCAGCCGCTTGCCTTGCAGGTCGAACGAGTCGGGGCGCAAGGCAAGCGGCGCGAACGCGCCAGACAAGGACAGCAACAGTTCGCCTCGCGGAGCGGCACTTTGCATTTTACGTCTGGAAAAAAAGCCCAAAAATAAACAAAGCTAGACAAAGCTAGACAATACACACACCAAAAAAAAGAAAGGCCTGCCAGCGGGGAGGGGGGGGGGCCACTGTCTGAGAAGTCTTTCCCTTCCTTTGGCGACTTTGGGGGGGGGGGGGGGGAATGGCGGCCTTGCCCCCATTTCCTCTTCGCCATTTCCTCTTCGCCAGTGTTTTAATTTCCTGTCTCACATTCGCTCGGCAAGGCGAGGCGGGGAGGGAAGCAGTAGACACAGGGTCCGAGGGAGGGCGGGGGAGAAGGGCAAGGCTGCGAAGAGTTGACAGGGAACATATTCTTAAACAACAGGTGTTATTTGTCAATGGACGGTTTAGACTTGTCTCTCAGCGCAGACACCGTTTCCGCGGACACTGTGTCTTCGCTACAGCCTAAAGCGGGTGACGACAGGAAAAAGCTAGCAATTGAAATTCATCTCAACAATTTTGAAAGACTTCGACACTTCAACAAGAACCAAAATCTCATTGTTTCGTATAGCCCTCCTGGCTCAGGAAAATCTGTGCTGCTAAAGCATTACTTACTACAAAGATTCTCAGGCACTACTGGCTTGAGTTCTGCCGATAATTGGTACGATGCCAACATTGATAATCTAGTTGCAAGGCACGACGAGGTGGTGGAAAATCTACTCACAGTCAGCGTCAGCGAGAGCAAAACAAGTCGTGCATTGGCACAGACTCAGTCGTACAGGAACTATTCAAAGCGCCTAGCTGAACGCGCCTATATGCGCGCTAGGCAGGAAGGCGGTCTGGATGAGCTCAACGACGCGCTAACGGCCTCCGCGATGGAAATGGGTGTGGGAGTTTTATTCGAAACAACAAGCCTCCGCGGGAAGGGCTGGGCAGGACTGGGAGGCCTGGTGTGGATCTGCAGACTAGCGAAACGCTTTCGCTACAGAATAACACTTATCTATCCTTTGGTAGATTTGGACACTCTTAAAATGCGGCTGGCTGGTCGTAAAGATCAGATCAACAACAAGGTTGATGTCGCGTGTGCATTTTACAACGCCGCTCACAATTTCCTTTTCAACCTCTTACCTCACTACAAAGTGCTGCTCGATACTATTATTATTACAGACAACAACGTAGCAAAGCAAGATCTCCAGCGCAAGCCTGTTCCCCAAACTTTCTACGCGGTTGATGACGACGGTTGGCCTGCATGCACTCCAATATCGGATTTATTCCAGTTGACCGATGCACAGTCCGGGAAGCTGTCGCCATTGGAGAAAGCCTTCAGGAACTAAATAATCTGTTTGTTCTTCAACAGTACGAAAAACCATCGCCGCTGACTAGCTCAACCACCAAACAAAGTCCGTTTGTAGCAGCTCCAGAGCCTCAAGCCACCTCAAACCGCTCCAAGAGTTGCTCCAACGCTTCGTGTCCTAAAGGAAACCAGGCTAATTCTGCAGCAGCCTCCAAAAAAGGGCCAAGAGAATACAGGCAGGCTGTATCTGGCAAGCAAGTCGTCCCGCTGGCTCAAAGAGAATTCGTGTCTCGCTTACTTGAGTCACTTAGAATATCTGACCAAGAACGATTCATATCAGGCCGCAACGATCCTCCATGAGCGAGTCGTGACACTGATTTTTTTTACAAGCGGGAGTTTTTGAAGTTCTGTCGGTTTTTGTTAAAACGTGGCATTTATTTGAATTTGGTTGGACAAAAAGCCTGGGCACACCGCATTGCAGGCGCGGCCGGGGCTAAACAGATGCTGACCAGTATGTTCCCTCAGGCTCAATGCAGGATTTGCGGTCAAAGAAAATAAGTTTGGGCGAGAGGGGGGGGGGGGGCGGTGCAGGTGACGAACGGTCGAAAAAAGTGCAAAGGCAGCACAAACAAACGGAGGGGGGGGGGGGGGGTACCAAAGATCAAAGAGAAAAAGAAACATGCGAACAAAATTGGCGGTTTGATCCCCCCCCCCAAAAAAAATTTTTTTTATCAATCAACGAGAATCCCGCCTCTTCCATCACCCCCCCCCCCCCTCCCGCTCTCTTCCACAGCCCGCGTTGGCGTGCCAAAGTTGCCTGTCTTGTTTTGTTTTTTCAAAAAGGTTGGCCGGTGAACGCAAAAAAGAAAAAATGGAGAAATTACAAACGCCGCTGCTGGCCCTGCCCGACAGCTTGTGGCCCCTGGTGAGAGTCCTTTTGGGTCCCCGCCAGCTGTTGGCCCGGACGTGCCGGCAGCTCTCGGCGCTACTGAGGAAGCGTGCGACAAGTCTCGGGCTTCGAGCAGCCCGATTTCCTGCTGAGCTACAGGCGACACAGCCAAATGCTAGGCATTTCTGTGCGTCGGCTCGTTGGAATGGCTCTCAGAGAGGTTACTGCCCCGGATCACCGACGACTATGGCGCCATAGTCTGCGAATTTTTTTTGTTAGGCAGCTACATTTGGTGACCCTCCCCTTCCCCGTCCCCCCCCCCCCCCCCCCGTCCGTCCCGGGCTGCACAATCAATGACGTTTACTGTGGCAATTCTCGGAGGTAGCTGTTCACACGATACCGAAACCTCTGGTCTTTTTTGTACCACGTGCTTCGCGTCGCGTTCCGGAGGTCCGAGGCCAGCCTTTGTCGCTCCGCGTTTTCCGACGGAAGACGCAGCCGGCCTGGCTGTGCAAGATTGTCGTGATAGTCAAACCAAAAGCCGAACAAAAGGTACACCTCATGTGGGTTTAAGACTCGCTGGTTTGCGGGGGGTCTCCAGTACACCCCTTGCAGCAGCCCACCGTCGGGGTTCAGATCGAAGGCCTTAATGTGCTCACAAGCCTTGCGTGAACGGAGCATTACTTCTATCAAACAGTGGCGCCTGCAGCGACGCCTCGCAATCACCCGTTCGTCGTCTGGGGACCCAAACAGACACCGGAGCAACAGTCAAGCCTTGCCCCACGGTGTTATCCGCTATCTGGGACGAGGACACGAGACTGACGACCACACGCTCGCGGCCCTCACTACTAGTGCGCTTGGACTCGACAAACTGGTGCAGGGCTATGTCCAGCACGCTGCAGCCGCCGTCCTCCACACGGAAGTTAGGATCACCCCCGCGTGCTAGGGCCCAGGCAAGATAATCGGAGGAACCGGCCCGGGCGAGCCGCCACAACAGCGTGACGCCCCCCCCAGTCTAGACCGAAGCTGGCCACAGTGTCTAGGCCGACTTGCCACGTGCCAAACACCGCGTCTAGCACCCGGCTGGCTGTGCCGAACTTCATCAGCGCTTGCCAGGTGTACTTCTCATGCGGGGCCGGGCGTAGTTTGTCTTGGACCTCGTTTCGCAGGTCTACGTCACTTCGAAGGCCAGCCAACAAGAGCTCGTGCAATCGCCGGAGATGTGTGCCCAGCAGCTCATCATCCCCCAACGCTTCCTGTGTGACTAAGAGAGTCAGCCGTGAATAGAGCTCTTCTCGGCTGTCCCCTTCCGGTGCGGGCCTGATTTGCTTGAGGACTTCTCCAAACTCTACTTGGTGTTGGTTCAGCCGCCGCTCTTGCAGCCAGCGGCCGTAGACTTTGTACTGGTCTTCGAGCTCTCTCAACTGCTGCAGCTGCCGGTCGAGCCTGGCCCTGGCCTGCCCGCTGCATTCCCGTCGTAGGTTGTCCGCGTGTACCTCAAGAGAAAGCTTGAGCTCCTTGAGCTCCAGTGCCCTGTCGTGGCAGGCTTGCCAGACCTTGGCCTCGTTGGCGGGCTCAAGGGTTAGGCTCAGGGGCGCGGGCGTCTCAACGCGGAGCACGTACCGCTGGCCCTCAGACGTATAACTGCACGCGCGCCCTACGTACCGGTCGGCCTCGGTCCATTCGGTTGGCGGCCGCCGGTTCATGCGGCCCAAAGTTTAAAAGAGAACAAAATGTAGGCTTCGGTGTTCGGGGGGAAAAAAAGAGTAGAGCGGGCCTGCAGTGTCTGCCAACCGATGACGGAAAAGAGGGGGGGGGGGGGGCGGAGGCAAGGCAAAAGAGAGTGCCCGCGTAGGTGGGGGGGGCCGCGGAGGTCAGCCTCCCTCCCCTACCCCGATAGCAGAAAATCGGGCTGTCAAAAATTTTGCGGGCTCACTGATTGGTTTCTTTTTTAGTTTGGTGGCAGCCAGCATGGAGAAATTACAAGCGCCGCTGCTGGCGTTGCCCGATAGCTTGTGGCCCCTGGTGAGAATCTTTTTGTATCCCCGCGGGCTGTTGGCCCTGGCCCTGACGTGCCGGCAGCTCTCGGCGCTGGTGAGGAAGCGTGCGATCTTCTGGACGGGCTTCGAGCAGCCCGATTTCCTGCTGAACGACAGGCTGCACCGGCAACTACTAGGCGTGTTCCGCGCCGTGTGCCTGGCAGCAGCGGTTGTAGTGCGTAGCATCCAAGTCAACAGTTCGTCGCTGGCAGCGGCACGACCGCTGCTGCACGGGCTGCGCGTGTGCCGGCTGACGTACTATGGCGCGGGGGACGACGAGGACGACGAGGACTCCAGGGTGTCCGAGCTGCTATCGGCCAGCGTTTATGTGCGCGAACTGACCCTGCGGAACTGCGGCGGGCTCACGAATGCAGGGCTGGCGGCCGTGGCCGACAGTTGCGTGCAGGGTTTGCACCTCAGCGGCTGCCGGAGGATCGCGGACGTGCAAGCCCTGGGAGCGCTGTCGGCGACGCTCCGGCGGCTCGACCTGTCCAACTGCGGCCCGATCACCGACACGGGGCTCGCCACGTTGCGCCGGCTCGACAGGCTAGAATGGCTGAGCCTCGACTATACTCACCGGATCACCGGCGCGGGCCTGGACCATTTAGCTTCGCTGCCGAAGCTGCAGCGGCTGCACTTTTGTGCCTACGATCGCATGATGGACGAAAACGCCATCGAGCGCCTAGTAGCAGCAGGTGTGCCCTCGCTCCGCAGCCTGGTCGTGCGCGGCCGCGCCATGATCACGGTAGTAGCCAGTGAGCGCCTCAAACGCCAGAGGCCGGAGCTGGTCGTGCAATGGTTTTGTTGACTGACAAATTTAAAACAAAAGACCGTGGGCAGGTGCGCGGGAGGTTCTCGCCCACGGTGGGCGACTGTGGGACCCTTCTCTCCCTCTCCCTCTCCCTCTCCCCAGCCTCTCCTCCCTCTCCTTTCTTTTTTGCGCGGCCACCCCCCCCCTTTTTTTCCAACACACAAACCACAGAAAAAATTTAAACACAAACAGCCCCCCCCCCCCGGGCCCGATGCACTCCTGAAAAAGGAAAGAAATAAAAAGAGCAAAAAGCTCCCCTCTTCTCCTTCCTGCCCCCCCCTTTCCCTCTCTCTCTCTCTCTTTTCATAAACTGTTGTAACACTTTTTGAGCCTAAGTTATTAAAAATCAACATGCCTGCGAATGGCTGGCCTCCACCGCCTCCTCCGGGGAGGCCGCCTTTGAAAGGCCAGCGCGCCAAAGCAAAAACCAGGTCTACGGCAGGCCTCACACGCTTTACGCCAGATTCGGAGTCATATGTGTATATCAACCTAAATGGCCTTGGCGCTGAAGGACTCAAGGCTCTGCGAATATTGCTCAACCAAGAAGCTACACAACGAAATAAACCGCAACTGGTTTTCCAAAGGAACGACGGCCTCTATTCCGATCCAACATTACAAGACAACTGGCAGATCCAGACAGGGACACACCCGAGGTTTATTGATGAATGGGTCCACCAAGTGGCTGCTCAGCTACCCCGCCTACGAAGGTTCGAAAACGATCCGTCTGTGGCGTGGCTAGCAGTACCAGGGCAGGAGCAGGTCGCGAACGTCTTGGTCCGCGACCTGGCTGTTGTTGCAGAAAGCGAGTTCGCCAGGTTGCTGGCCTTCTCGTCAATATCACCCCCTCTCGACTTTCAAAAAAATAATGAGCGTAACTGGACCACGACCGCGTATGCCGTAGTTGAGCGTCAGCGCAACATTTACGCAGTGCTCAAATGTGTGGCTGGGTACGTCCAACCTATCCTTGGAATAAGAGAGCGCTCCGCACAAACCTAATAGACGCGGACGTATATTGTACTGATGCCTGGTTTTATCCGTTGTTACACGACAGCAACTTGAATTCGCAAGGCGAATCCGTGAGGCTTGGCGCTTTACGGAGCCCGTCTGGCTCAAGATGAAGCTGGAAACACCAGTCGAGCCGAGATTTCAACTCAGGACGGTCCTAACCTGCGGCGGGGCTTTGGTGCTGCTGAGCCTGGGATCAGCCTACACGCGATTCCCGCCGCCTCGCCTCGAAGCTCCTAAAAGTGCAGCATCATACCAATTCAAGTCAAAGATAGACCCAACTTCAGAAATTGGTCTAAAACATATCAACGCTTTCAAAGTGTTAGAGGCCCGCCAAAAACGAAGGTTGGAAAAAAAACAGGGAAATTTAGCCGCGCAAGCTGACGCAAATTCCAAGACAGTCAAACAAGCATCTTTCGATATTTAATACTGAAAAGGGGTGGGGGGCCGTCATGCAAAAAAAAAGAACACCGCTGCCGCAAGATAGCGCACACAGATGTTTTGTTTTCGGAAAGAGAAAGTTGGAGACACCGGAAGTTGGCTGTAAAAAAATTAAAAAACCAAAAAAAAAATTGTCTGGCCCTGCTCAAGAAAAAAGAGGAAATCGTGGTCGGTTCCCTTTCTTATACATGTGTGTCCAAAGATTAAGACCGCGCACGCTCTTGGTAAGAGAAAAAAGGTAGGTGGGGGGGGGGGGACAGTTCCCCCCCCCTTAGTCCGGACGGAAAAAAAAGAAAGAGAGAAGAGAAGGCATCGACTGAAGTTGGTAAATTTTCCCAAAGGCTGAACTTTGTTTGGAGATTAAAGCGAGCGAGCATGGACGACGAAGGCCACGATGATCCCGTGCAGCCCGTCGCGGGGCCCGAGCCCGGCAACAGCTGGGCCTAAACCTACACAGTACACACGCACGGTTTGGGCTCGGTAGCGTGAGCGGCCTGGCACAAAGGTAGCAGGCTGGAGCAGACCTGGCATTTCGCCTGCACTTGCCACAGCGCCAGGCCCGACTGGTCGCCGAAGCCCACGCAGCTATTTACGTTCGGGAAGAGCCAGCCGCTCAGGTCCGCGCTAAAGGCCGTAGCGCCTTTGAACATGTAGTTGACAAACCGGCCGGCGCTAGTGTTCCAGGTAGCCAACGATTGGTTGAAGGCGCTGGCCCCGCTGAACATCCCGGTGAAGTACACGACGCCGCTGACGTCCCAGCCACTTAGGTCGTTGTTGAAGGTCGCGTGGTTCTGGAACATGTACTGCACGTCATAGACACGGGAGGTATTCCACGCGCCAATGTCCAGCCGGAGGTTGGGCAAGTGGGCGAACATGTGCCGCAAAAAAAAACACCGAGGTTAAATTTACGTAGCCCAGCTCGTACGTGAGCGCCGGCAGGTCCCTGAACGAGGAGTCGAGGCTCAGGAGGCCGGCGCAACAAGCTAGCTCGGCAAAGGGCGGCAGGTACAGTAGGTTGGTCGCGCCCGCGAAGTGGTAGCCAAAGGTCGGGTGCAGCAGCAGCTGGCCCCAGGAGGTAATGTTGACGATGGCCTCCCGCTGGGCCACGGACAGCAGAGCCAGGGTCCAGCCCTGCATGACGCCCCAGACCCGAATATTGTAGGTCCCGGCCGGGGCGTACGCGTGCAGGCTGGGGTCGCTGTCGGGGCCCGTGGTTGCCGATTGTAGGCCGCTGCCGTCGCCCCAGTCGATGGTGATAGCGGAGGTAACAATTTGGGCCAAGTGGCGGCGCCTTTCCCGGAATTTGGCTTGCACAACAAAAAAAAAAGAAAAAAAAAGAAAAAAAAGAAAAAAAAGAAAAAAAAGAAAAAAAGAAAAAGCAGAAATCAAGCTGTAGGTTGGGGTGTGTCGACTCTGCCAGACCTTGCAGACGACGCCTTCGGCTCGGGAGGTTATACAGCGTGGGCAGCATGAATTCGTCGCAGGAGAACGTTTGGATGGTCATGACAAACGGCTGAGGTGTAGGTGTCGCAGAAAGTGAGGGGCTGGCCGAGACGCTGAGGGGAGAGGCTGTCACGCTGACCGTAGCCGAGACCGTGGGGGTCGCGCTCGCCGTGCCCGTGGGGCTCGCCGAAGCCGTGAGGGAGACCGATGGGCTCCGTGTCGCGCTCGCTGTACACGTGGGGCTCGCGGTCGCGCTGGTGGAAGCAGTGCCCGAGACCGACGGGCTCCGGGTCGCGCTCGCCGTGCCCGTGGGGCTGGGAGTCGCGCTGGTGGAAGCAGTGCCCGAGACCGAAGGGCTCCGGGTCGCGCTCGCCGTGCCCGAGACCGACGGGCTCCGGGTCGCGCTCGCCGTGCCCGTGGGGCTCGCCGAAGCCGTGAGGGAGACGGATGGGCTGGGCGCCACGTACCGCAGGGCCAGGGTGCAGGTCACGTTCCCGCCCTCGGGCACAAAGTGCGACAATGTTGGCGGGTAGTAGGTCGTCGTGGTGGTGTACTGCCAGGTCTGCCCGGTTCTGGAGTCGTAGCCCGGGTACGTAGTCTTGTCGCCTATCACGCACGCCGTCCACTTGGGGCACGTGAACGCCCCACCCTCGAGGCTGTTGGCCGTACAAGCCGAGTCGTAGGCGCCCCAGGCCAGCACCGACTCTTGCGAGCAAGGGTTATTTTCGACCACGCACGTCAAGTTCTGGATCGCCCAGGTGCCGGGAGCCGTGCCGTTCAGCGCCGCCACGAGGTTTACGCTGTAGTTTCCGCTCTGCGGGGGCTCGTTTAGCGTGCCGGTGCCCCTGCGAGCTCTCGGTGACGGAGCTCCATTCGGCCCCCGCCATGCACAGCGGGTCGACCACCTTGTCGTACAGAAACAGGGTTTGGGCCTGCATCACCCCGGCCCGGGGGTCCGCCCTCGACAGCTGTGTCAACAGCAAGCGAAAGCACGGGTACAGGGCCGGGCGCGGGTCCGTGAGCGCGTCGATGCGCACGTTGTACACCAGCTTCGAGGGCAGGAAGACCTTCACGCCCGGCACCCGGTCGCACCGGCACTTGGACGAGGTCTGCGGTTTGAGGAAGTCCACGTCGTGGCAACCTCCGTAGGCCTGGTTCTCCCAGCTGCAACAGGCGTTCACGTCCACCATGCCAAAGGTTAGGCCGGGCACACTTCACCGTGAGGTTCGCCATCAAAAGTACGGGCTCGTCCTCGCGGTTCGTGCTGCTCTGCGCGGGCTTGATGCCGTCGCCGCAGCAGTCGTCGAGAGCGGGTTCTTCGTTCCGCCAGTACTGCGGCGCCCCCGTCGCCACGGCCGACGGGCCGGGCACCGGCAGCGCAAACGTGACGCAATTGGCGCCGGTCAGCGCGCTGCCGCCGTCCGTGGCTATGAACACCCCGATGTCATAGCGGGTCTGCGCGCCTATCTTGAGCCTGGCGGCCACGTTGATCACGGCCGTGTCGCCGGGAAACTCGCACGGGTCCAGCTCGACCACGTTCACGACCGACGACAAGCGCACATCGTTCGCCGTGCACACTGCGCCTTTGCCCAGCGCGCTCACCAGGCAGCCCACCGCCCGGGGCCTCGGCACCACGGCGGGCAACAGGCACTGCGCCCCAAAGCTGGTGCATTTCCACCCGGGGCCTAACATTTGGCACACATTGGCCCCGCCACTTTGTAGGTCGGTACAGGTCGGCCCGACCCTCTGCGAATACAGTTGCGAACCGTCGTAGCACACGTAGCAGTCGCTGGCGCCCTGGCAGAGGATGGGCGTCGCGGTGTTGTTGCACACGCCGGGGTAGGGCGGCGGGCAGGCGTACGTGCCCGCCAGCACGTTGGTCCACTGCGTGGGGTCGCAGGCGTTGGCTCGGGCCTACACACACGAGATTGCAGGGCTGCGCGGGGGGCTGTGCGTGCGAATGTGACCGCCAGCCAGGCCAGCAGCAGCAGCAGCAGCCGCATTCGTGCGTTTGCCTACACACACACCAGCACGGTTCAGCCCACCTCCACACACACGCGAACAGGCCTGGCCGTAGCCTAGCCCCTCCGTGTGCCTCCCGCTCCAAAGTTTGGGCACAGCGCTCGCCTGCTCACGCTCCACGACAGCAGCCGTCTCTCCCTAGGCAGCTGTTGTGGGCCGAGAGCGTACGAGTGCACACCCCCCCCCCCCCTCTCCGCACGGCCCCCACGGCCTTTCCCCCCCCCACACACACAGCTGACAATTGGCTTAAAAACAAAAGAAAAAAGATTTCTAACTGAAATTGCTAGCAGGACGGCAAGCGCGGGCGAAAAGCCGCCTTTGTTGCCGCCGCTTCGCAGAGGCGAGGAGGAAGAAAGGGGGGGGGGGCCGGGCCTTAAAAAAGTCTGGCTCCCCGGAAAAAGGCGGGTGTGGGGAGTTCCCCTCCAGTTCGTAAGGGGGGGGGGTGCTAAAGGAAAAGGGAGGAAGGAGACGTCATCGACTGAAGTTGGTAAATTTTCCCGAAGGCTGAACTTTTTTTGGAAATTAAAGCGAGCGAGCATGGACGACGAAGGCCGGGATGATCCCGTGCAGCCCGTCGGGGGCCCGAGCCCGGCAACATCATCACGCTTGACGTCGGGGGTACTCTCTTCAAGACCCGGGCCGAAACCCTGCAGGCCCGCAGTGGCTTCTTCCGAGAGGTCTTGGCGCCGGTCGTGCGACTGGAGCCGCGCGAGGCGCTTTTTTTGGACTTGGACCCGGACGCCTTCAGTGTGATCTTGTCGTATTTCAGAACGGGCTGCCCACACGCCTTACTACAGTCCCTGGCGTGCTACTACGTGCTGGAATGTACCAAGTACGCGGTGACTGCGCAGAACGTCTTGTACGAAACAGAGCACAAGAGTTCCTACAATACTTTCCGGGCCGAGAAAACCCCGGCGCTCAGCCAGGTGGCCTTTTGCCGCGAGTGCTGGACACCTCTCGGGTTTCCCGACGAATGGATTAACACATACAAATCGGTCGATGACAAAGCTGCGGATGGGGTTCTCAAGCACGTTAGCATCCGAGGCTACTGCGTTTGGTGCAGAGCGAAAAATCCAAAGGCCGAGCCAGCATTTCATTGGGAGGGCTCAACCAAAAATGTCGCTGAACTGCCAGGCGCTGACTGGTCACACAAGCAAACCTTTTGTATCTCGTTCAAACGCACCGCGACTCGTCTGGCGGGTGCTGTAGTCAGGCAGCTGCGGTACCTACAGGTGACGCCCTTCGATACCTTCCTTAGCTGGCCCCAATGGCGGAGGCCGTCGGCTCCCGGGCCGGCCGGTCCTTGTAAGTGCCCCCCGAAAAAGCACTAGTACCACCACTTGCTTGAGAGCAAGTGAACAAGATCGAAAAAGGTCGCACGTGCCCGAACAATGTTTCTTTTTTTATTAAAACCAAAAAGGAAGGATTTGCTAACTGAAATTACTAGCAGGACGGCAAGCGCGGCTGCCGCCGCCTCTGCCGCCGCTGCAGCCGCCGCCGCTTTAGCAGGGCCACCTGGGCTTCGATGACGGTGGGGAAAGCCTTGGGCACCACGACGTCACACACCCGCCGGGAAAGTACTTGCGTCTCCATGTTAGGTGCCAGCCGCATACTGTCGTCAAACAGCTTCCGTAGCTTAAGGTCCCGGATGACGTAACGGGGCCCCTTGTGAACCCTGCGAGACGGCACTTCCATCACAAGCGACAAAACATCGCGTTTCACTGTCTCCCAGCTGGACCACACTGTACCACCCAGCAAACCGTAAAACACGAGGCTGTTCACCCAGTCCAACGTGGTGGCGGGCGACTGGCGTGCCGTCGCTGCAGATCGGAACGCGCGGGACACTCGAGACAGCCTGCCCACGTCGCGGAAGTAGGCGGCGCGCGCGTCGGCGCTTGTGGGCTTCTGTACGCCCAGCACAAACTCCACGACCACGGTCAGCACGGCCGCGCACAACATCCTGTCTACGGCAACGGGTGGCGCGGCCAGCGTGCGCATCGAGTTGATTTCTCTTTGTAAATCCGGCAACGGCAGGCGGTCCCTCGCGCGCTTTTTGGCCTTTGTACCGGCCAGCTGTTTGTTCAGCTCACGACCTTCGGGTAGCAGTGCGCGCTTTTGGCCCGCGGCTGACAACCTTGGCGCAAGAGCGCCGCCGGTGTTTGGTCTGGCTGCTATCATTTCTTTTTTTCTTTTGTAGACGACAAAGTGAGGTCCGACCGCAGGTTTGCAAAAAAGAAAACAAAACTTAAAAAGATAGCTTTTGCTTTTTTTGGTGGGAGACAATTCCGGATGGAGTGGGAGGGGGGGGGGCGGTTCTTCTGGTGGCCAAAAAAAGAAATTGCGCCTTGATGCTACAAGTTTTGGCTGTACGAAGGTCGACGGGGGGGGGGTGTGGTCGAGAAACAGCCTAGATAATTTTTCTTTTACAAAATTTATTTTTTGGCAGGCGCAGGCTTCCTGTCCTCTTAGAATTGTTGCCGACAGCGACAATTCTCAAAGCTTCCATGTCCCTGTTCAACCAGTTGGCTTTCACCTGCGTGCCCCCCAACGCTTGGACCAGTCTTTACGGGTTTTCTGATAACCTAGCCAATCCGAAGTGTACGAAGTCCGGGCCCTGCGCTTTGATCCCAACCGACAGAGGTTCCGGTACACAACCGCGTATTCCGCGCTGGATCAATTCTATTTCGAAATCAAGGAATTCGTGCCTTCGCAACATAAACAAAGTGACTCTTCCTGGACAAGCGCGCTATATATAGATGACTTTGTAATCCAAGCCTCGGACGCCTGCGGAAACTCGGCGGGCAGCTTTGAGGAGGGCTATGTATAGTACTGCGGCGACTACGACGACTACACAGGTTACAATGATATCCCGGATAGCGCCCTGCACGGTTGCTGTCAGCTATCTTGTTTGGGCAGCACGGACCAGTATGCCCGGTGTCGCAGGGTGCGTGTTCGTTGGAATGCGCCCGCTACAGCCCAGGGCGAGGTTCTCCTCGTTGCAAAAATAGGGGGTTATGTAGAAAGCATAGGGTCCGTGCGCCCCTACTGGAAATCTGTTTATCGCTACTGGTATGTGACTGATGCATTAGTTTTGCAGCCGAGACTGTCTGCCAATTACACCTGTTTTGAGAGCGCGAGCCCCACGCCTTCGCCAAGTCCAGCCGCTTTTAGCCCAACGAGCTCTACAACATCCTCGGACAGCACTAGCCCAACGCACTCTGTCAGCTTCTCGAACAGTGACAGCTCGGGTGGCTCCATGACGGTATCTGGCAGCCCGAGTGCAAGTGGCTCCGCAACGTCATCCAGCAGTGCCAGCCCAACTGGCTCCGCGAAGGCATCTGGCAGCATGAGTGAAAGTGGCTCCGCGACAGCATCTGGCAGCGCGAGTGAAAGTGACTCAGCGACAGCATCTGGCAGCACTAGCCCAACCGCCTCCACGACGGTATCTGGCAGCGCGAGTGAAAGCGGCTCCGCGACAGTATCTGGCAGCACTAGCCCAACCGTCTCCACGACGGTATCTGGCAGTACCAGCCCGACCGGTTCCGCGACAGTTTCCGGCAGTCCCAGTCCGACTGGCTCCGCGACAGCATCTGGCACTACCAGTCCCACTGGTTCCGCGACAGTATCTGGCAGCACTAGCCCAACAGCCTCCACGACAGTATCTAGCAACGCGAGTTCGACTGGCTCTGTGACAGTATCTAGCAGCGCGAGTTCGACTGGCTCTGTGACAGTTTCCGGCACTCCCAGCCCGACGACCTCTGCGACACTTTCAGGCAGTACCATCTCGACTGGCAGCGCCATGCAGACCGATCTGGACTTTTCTTCCACAACAGAGCTAAGACCTCGGGCGACCCCAGCGTGCATGTCGGCTTGTGTTTCCGCGTGTGTGGCGGCAGCAAACGCTGGCAATTGCAATGTGCCTAGCCCAGCTGTGCACGCTGCCACAGTCCAGCCCAGCTTTGGAGAGCCCCCCAAAGCAGGCATCACACCGAACAGGGGGTTGGTGGCTAGCACGAGTGTGACAAAAATTGCTGCGGCATCTGACACAGCTGTGGGCACGGTGGCACCGTTACAGAGGCTGTGCTTCTATTCATTGCTAGCCATTCCAACATGCACAATTATGCTTTTGGTACTCGTTTGTTATCGCTGGTACTACTACCAAAGGAATGCAAGAAACAATTTGTCCTTGGATGTAGATGCTATTGCAAACGAAGAGCAAGCACTAGCACGCCCGCGCCAGACAGCTGGCTTGTCCCCGCAAGAGGCTGCCGCCGGATTGCGTCGCCTTGGGCTCATCTTACAGACAGTGCCCGAAATGTAATAATAAAAAAAGAAACGTGGATTTATTGGACTACAAAAGTGTTAGCGAACCAGCTAATTAGCCCCGCCAGCCGTTGATGCCGTCCCACAGCAGGTCAATGTCGCGCAAGTACCGCCGGGGCATCCAACATTCCGCTTCTTCTCTCATGTAATCTGTATCACCCTTCATAGCTAGCAACCTTCCTGCGTATTTGAACTTGGCGCTCGCTTTCTCCCACACGGCTTGCGCCGCCGGGACAGGGCCCTCCAGGGGCAGGTCCGCGCACACCGGGTCCAGCTTCAACATGTCGATAACGGCTTCGTGCAGGAACGCCCTGGCCTTGATGGTCGGGTTCGTGAACTGTCCCTCGAAGATACGCCGCAGCGTCAGGTAGTTGTGGGTCGCTGATCCACGGCCTCCTTCAAGGCAAAGTTTCGGACTGCATAACACCTGGTCTTGTGCTCTGCCCTCCAGTGCTTGACCTGGCATTTTCGGTCACAGTACAAATGCAGCCTGCAGCGCCGGCACGCTTTCAGTGGTTGTTCTTGCGAGTCGGGGCGCTGGCACGTCGCGCACGCCAGGACGTTGAGCACCGGGTCCGGCTCGACAACAGGTGCACGAACCGCCTCGACCACAGGCGCATGGTCTGGCGCTTGGGTAGACGCGACGTCGTCCGCTGCTGCCTCGGTCTTGTTCTCCATTTTTTTACCAAAACTTGCAATTCTACAAATGCGGACTTTGCCAAAAAATCACAAAACAAAAAAAACACAGCGGGGTGGGGGGCCGGCGCGGTGGAACGGGCATGTGGGGGGGGGGCCGCCACCATGCGACCGGCGCGGGGGCAGGATGACATCCTCCGCCAGGAGGGGAGTGTGTTTTTCCCCCTGGAATTCGACGCACGTGCCAGGGGGAGGGAGAGGGTTATGCGCTTGTGTCAAAAAAGCCGGGAGGGGAAAACGTCTATGTTCCCTCCTTCCTGCTTTTACCTTTTCACTTTTGGACAGCCCCCTTTCGCCCCCTGCTTTTGTGGTGGTAGGTGCCACCCCGGTGGCCACCGCCCGCCGGATTTTTTGTGTTTTCCCGGAAAATCAGCACTTGTGGCCCCCAGAAGAACTTTTGTTGCATGTATATAGTAGCTCACTTTTGGACAGCCCCCCGCCTCCCCCTGCTTGTGTGATGGTAGGTGCCACCCCGAGTGGCACCGCCCGCCGGATTTTTTTGGTGTTTTTCCGGGAAGTTTTTTATGAGGCGGCCAAGTGCCCACCTGCATGTTTTTTCAGATGCTTTAACTAAAACAAAAAGAAAACAACTAACAATTGCTTTTCTTATCACATTGCTAATATTTTAAAGGCCTGAGTCAGCGCTAGATGTTGTGTAGTCGCCGGAAGGAGGCTGCGGCTCGAGAGCACAGGCGTCTGCAATTTCAAAAGCGCTCTTTTCTTGCAAGGTGTTGGGCAGCAACTCGTAGCGCGAATAGGTGCGGCCGTGCAAATTGAATTGCCCGTCGCTGCGTGCGGCATTTCTCACACGTTCGAGTGTGCACGGTAAAAGTGCTTGTATCACTTGTTGACTGCACGCCGTAGCATGCTGTGCAGGTAAAACTGTGTCTGGCGCGTCTAGCACCGAAGCGATGTAGAATGTCGGCCTCCAGACCTCGGTCACCAGAGACGAGCTGGCGCGCAGTTTGCGCAGGGCTTGCGTGACTGCGGGCAGGTCCAGGTCCAGAGTGCTCAGCTGCAGCGCCGGCGACTGCTTGGCTAGGCTGAGCCGCAGCGCGGCAAGGCAGTCCCGAAACGCGGCTAGGGCCGGCAGCAGCACCTTGCGCTGATCGTACAGCGCGACAAAGGTCCCTGGCTTGTGTTCTTGTGTGTAGACCTGTTCCAGAGACTGGTCTCGGAGCAGCTTCAGCCACAGGTAGCGACGCTGGAAGTCGGAGTCCGCCGCGCGTGCCGACGCCCAGTCAGGCCGCAAGTTCGGGAAGTTGGCCGCAAATGTGTACAAGAGCGTCTTGTCTGCGTAGACCAGCCGCGAGAGCTCCGGGTCACGTTCGGCCAACTGCTGCTCTTCCTGCGTTCTGCTCCCGCGGGCCAGACGCGCTGCCTCGGGCGCAATTTCCGACTGCGCGTCGGCCGCGCAGTCGAGCTGCAATTCTACCTGGCGGCGCAGTTCCAAGCGCTCCTCGGCGGTGGCCTTGCGTTGTAGCTTCAGTTCCTGCTGTTCGATCTTGGCCACCTCGTGTTGCTTTTTGAGCTGCTGTTTCTCGCTTTCCGTGAGATCGTCGGGCACGCGGCCGAGCAAGAAGTCATGGCGTTGTGACTTGGGGGGCGGACGCAGGTGGCTGTAGTCTACCTGGCAGATGTCCTGCCCCATCTGGCGCAGGAACCACATCAGCTCGCGCAATGTCTGCTGCGCGGAGCACGCGAGTGCCAACGTATTGTACGAAGCCGTCTGCGCGACCCACGTGTCGGCCTTGCGCCACTGCATTTTGCCGTTCACTTCCACTGGGACGGGGGGCGAACAGGTGCTGTCTACGCCGTAGGCCCTTTCCACCTCCACCGTGTGCGCTTCTTCGCAGTCTAGGCGCTTGCGAATATCGGCCAGGCCATGGATTGGCCGACCATTTGCCTTGGCGCGCCCCACCCCCAAGTGCCACTCCCGGCAGCGCAGGAAACGTGCCCGGCCCGCCATCTGCATGTAGTAGAGCATGGGAATGCCGGTGTTGTTGATGAAGCTAAAGAGACAGTCAAAGTGGCGTGGGCTGAAGTCTACGCCAACGGTCAGCACGCTGGTGTACATGAGCACGTGCACTCTCTGCCACTCTGCCGTCAACGCGTCGTTGGCTTCTTGGAAGTCAGACAAGCGCTCGCTGCCCTGGTGATAAAACAGAACGCGAATCCCGGGGAAGCGTTCTTCTAGCTGCAGCTTGAGACGTTCGCCCTGGCGCTTGTTGCCGAGCGCAATGACGACGTTGCGTCCGCGGCAGAGCGCACGTATGAGCGTGCGCTTGAGGCTCTTGGTGCTGCGGTGCACGAAGGCCCTGCGTTGCATGTGTTCAGTGTGCGTGTTGCGCACGAAGCGCGTGCTGGCCTCGGTCGCGAGGCGCGGTGTGTCTGCCGCCAGGATCTCCTGCAGCACGCGAACGGTCTTGGCGCTGAGGAAAGCGTCCATAGCGAGCACGCACTTGCTGGTGCGCAGCAAGCGTGCGAACACGGTGGCGTTGCGTTGGTTCAGGTCGCCCTGGCAGAGCCCCGCCGTGACGTTGAAGAGCGTCGACTCCGACTCGTCCAGCACCACGAGGTCGAACGGTGGCTGGCCTAACAGGTGGTGGACGCTCTCGTACTGGAAGGTGGCCTTGTCAAACTGAGCGTCGCGATTGACGTCCTGGTAGAAAACAATCTGGAGGCCGGACTGCTTGAGCCGCGCCAGCAGTCGCTGGTGCATTTGGCTGTCGAAGCTGATGCGCGGGCCAATCACCAAGACGCGGAAGCTGTCGCTGGTGCCCCGAAGATGCGCCAGCGAAGCCAGCTCCGCCGCCGTGAAGGTGTTGTTTGTATTTTGGCCGTGTACCGCCAGCAACAAGCGCAGCAGCATCTCGCTCTTGCGGAGCCCCATCGCAGCGCGCACAAAGCACAGTCGTATTCCTTCCCCCACGACCACGTTGCGCATCCAGCGTTCGTTGTAGACAGCCTCGTCCTTGATTTCCTCGTCCGGATAGCGCTGGTCGCCGCCGTCGTACTCCAGATATTCTTGGTGTGCAAACAGGAAGCGGTAGCCCCCCGACCCGCGCAGTTCGGCCTCGGCCACGTCTGCGGCCTTGGCCTCAACCGCTAGGTTGGGCAAGTTTGTGCGCCGCTTCTTTTTTTTCGGTTGAGCGGCACGCTCCTGGCAGCGCCCGCAAACAGCCAGCCACCAAGCGTGCGCGTCGCGCACGATCTGTCGCCGGGAGTTGTGGTTAGGGCAATCCGGGCAGGGCACGCTGAAGATGTCGGTACGAGCTATCGACGCGCCAGCACGCCCGGGGGGCTGACTATTGTTCGACGGGTCCGCACCGGCCGCCTCCTCAGAAGCGGCCGCCGGGGCCGCCGGTGCGGCAGACGTACCCTGCGACGGTGTCGTGTTTCAGCCGCTGCCAACAGGACGCGGGCCAGTCGTTTTCTTGCAGCCATTCCTGTAGCAGCCCGAACCGTGCTGTCCTCAGGTATGGCAACAGGTTCTGTTGCAACGTGCGTCGCTCGGCCTCCGTGAACTCGCGAGCTGTGTGTGCTGTGTTGTGTGGTGCAGCGGCGTCGTCGAACTCGGGCTCGTCTGCTGTCGCTGCTCTGGCGTCGGCTGCTACCGCTGTTTCTTCTTCGATGGCAGCGACGGGCGCTTGCGAACGTGTGGGTTCCAGCAGGTTGCCGAGGAAGACCGACCGTACGTTCGGGTGCGCTACCTTGCAACTGCCGCCATGACAGCCGTAGAACACAGCACCCTTCCCCCCCAGAAACATGTAGGCGTTATTACTTGTGTGGAACAAGCGCCTATTCACACCAGTAGTCACGCTATCACCACCGGCCGCTACTCGACGGCAAACCGCGTCTACTAAGCACGGCCTGCCGCGGCCGCGCGGGCTGCGCACCACATAGAACGGGAAGCCCGTTTTCTTGTCGCGCTCGACGGTGACAGTGGAAGTGGAGTCCCCCCAGCCGCTCAGCATCTGCAACAGTTTGGGGCAGACCAGGTCCTGCGTGCGCGCGACTACGACGGGCGGGGGATTTGCACGATCGCACCGCGGACCGCCTGAGGGCGGCACGGACACTAGCAACCAGCCGGGGGCTCGTGGCGCGAACGGCGGACACTGCGTGACTAAGTGCTCGAAGCTGGGCAGGGGGTAGCGCGTGCTGTCCTGCAGTTTGTGTGAGCCAGGCAGGCGCCAACAGCGGTTGCGTGAGTATACTGCAGGGTCGATGATGCAGCCGGTGTTCTTGTGCAGCTGGTACTGCGGCAGCGACGTGTCTATGTGCAGCTGCGCGACCGCCGGGTTGTTGGCATTGGCGAGGTGCAACTTGACCCAAGCCCCCGCGTCGTGCGTGGAGCGGAAAACCAGCTGAGGAAAAGCGACGTGGAAGGAATTCTTGAACCAGCCGCCGCCGACGTCTCTGCTGAAGTCACAAATGTGCATCGGCGCGACTTCGGGCGCCGTCGGCCCCAGGCCCAACCGCACGGCCTCTGCCAGCGCCTCCAGGCGCTGAGGCCGCGTGTCATCCGGACCGTTTTGCGAGTACCACTCGAGGTCGAGGAAAAGGCTGCACTGGCCGCGAATGATGACAAAGCAGCTGCGCTCGTCAAGTCTGCTGTAGACGTCCTGGTAGAAGGCTTGCGCGTCGCGGCAGGAACCGTACAAGCGTCGTTCTCTGCCGTCGGGCGTGGGCAACATGAGGAGGAAAAAGAATGCATGTTGCAGCCGCTCGCCCTCGCAGAACGCTGCCTCGCACGGAGCTGAGCCGGTGCCGCTAGATTCATACAGCTTGATCGGCGCCGGTAGGTTGTGCTTCATCCAGACAACGCGAGGTGAACGGTGTCCCTCGTTCATTGCCTCCTGCCGTTAGATCGGGAAAAGGAGGAGAGGAGAGACCTCTTTTTATGTTATTGGTACGCTTCAAGTTTTGTCGTTATTAAGAAACACTTTGTATACGTTTCTGAAAGTTCCGCTTTTTTAATGGATACAAATGTTACTAGTAGCAGGTGAAGAGGATGGAAAATTGGTTTTAGCATTCTCTCTCTTCCCCCCCTCCCCCCCCATGTCACTTTCCCTGTCTTTTCTCGCCCCAATCCCCCCCCCCCCCGGGTAGTGCGTACACCTCCAGAAAAAATCAAAAGTCAGCTTTCACGGACAACTAGACGTGAAATGGTCCGTACGGAAAATAAAGACAATGTCTACGTCTTGCCTATTGATAAACAAAAAGCAAAAACAAAAAAAAAAGGCAAGAGATTACTTTTTGGTGGTTTTCAAAGAAAATCCTTTTTTAACGTTAGGGTGAACCCAACTTCAAAAATCTGGGCCCCCAGCCCCCCCCCTCCCGCACAGGCTTGGAAGGGGCGGCTATGTTTGAGATACAGAACTGTATACCTTTTTAGACGACCGGCCTCCTCGTCCAGGGCCCAGACAGGTCCGGGGGCGTTTGGCGTGTACGTCAGGGTAGGGAACACGGCCGCCTCGTCGTCCGAGAGCCACGCGGGCAGACCACCGGCCAGCACCAGACTTCGCACGCGTGGGGGCAGCATCCGTTTCAGCCGGCCTTGCGCCGTGCACGCCGCTCTGTTCTGGGACAGGGCGGTTGCCTCCTGACAACCTCCAGCCAGCGCGGCAGTGCGCTCACTGTCGCACTGTCGCTCCAGCTCTTCTTCGGCCAACTGCATTTGGAGACTTTCCTCTTCCTAGGCTACCGCGGTTTGGTGACGCTCCCGCGCCGCCCTGGTTGCTGCCACACAAAATATGCACTGCGTTTTATTTGTGCGGAGTTTGACGTCGGTCAGAGTGTAGCCATTCTCAGCGAGTTGGCGCACACTTCCTTCCTGTACTTCTAGCTGTATGACCCTCGGGAACTTGTCATAAGCTTGCCAACGCCGCGGCTCCTTCTGGCTACCGGTGCAGATCTCGATAAACGCCACCGCTTGCTGGTATTGGTCCAGCACAGTTAGGTCGGGCACGGTAGCTTCGTCGAAGGTTAGCCACAAGCGTTCGCTGCTCGTCGTGCCCAAGCTGCACCGCGGTACAGCCCTCGAAGCGCCGCTGTCGCTGGCACTGCGGCGCCAGTCCAGAGGCGCACGCGGACCACCGGAACGTGATCTTCGACAGCTCGGCTTGGATCAAGGCCCTGGCCTGTGCGGCCCGCGCGGCCAGTTCCAGCTGGCGCTTTTGCTCTGCCACACAAAATCTGCACGAGGCCTGCTGTGCGCCGAATCTTTCGTCGGTTAGAGTGTAGCCACGATAATCGAGTGTGAGCACATCTCTTACATATACTGCTAGAAATATGACCCCAGGGAACTTGTTGTAGGTTTGCCAACGTCGCGGCTCGGTGTGGCAACCGGTGTAGATTTCGATCAACGCCACCACTTTCTGGTTCCGGTCCAGCACGGTTAGGTCGGGCTTGTACTCCGCTTCGTCGACCGTCAGTCCTAAAAGCCCCGTCGTGCCCAAGTTACAGTGCACCGCGGTACAACCCTCGAAGCGCCGCCGCCTGCGGCACAGCGGCGCCAGTTTCGCTGCGCACGCGGACCACCGAAACGTGATCTTCGAGAGTTCGGTTTGGATCAACGCCCTGGCTTGTACAGCCTGCGTGGCTAGCTCCTGCCTGCACTTTTGCTCCGCCAGTGCTTGGGCCGCCAGCGCGGCTTGGCGTTAGATTTTTTTTTTTTATTAATTTTAAAAAAAATTGTTGTTGTTGTACATTTCAAGAAACTTTGTTTAGCATTGTTTTTCTTCTCATCTCTTCTGCGTGGTTGCGAGCGTTCCACCTGTTTCTCTACAATTATACGCCGTTCGCTTTCCGTCGCCCTTAGCTGCACAAAATCGTTGGGCAATTTCTGTTGTCGAGTAGCTTGTATTTTTTTTGGGCAAAAGCCGTGATGGCCGACTTGATCTCCTCGTCCAACGAATTAGCTTCGTTTGCGCCGTAATGATGAACGTACTCTACTATTGCGTGTGGCGCAGCACTGTCTAAATATTGGACAGTAAAGATCGCGAACCAACGGTCGCTCTTGTGCGCAACCCATATTCTACACCCTGTTCGTGGCGAAAGACTGCTGCGTAGAAAATTCAGGAATGCTTGCGGGTTCAGTGAATGGTACTTCTCTTTGGCTGGCTTGTACGTGCCAAGAAAATCGTTTACCGCGTGTGTATCCTCGTCTGGCCAGTCACTGAAAATTGCAGGATTAAGCTGCTGCACAGAAGGCAAAACCTGCTTCTTCAGGCCATACAAGAAATCTTTGAACCACTCTTTTTTGGCGGCCTGTTGAAGGCAATAAACCTTGCTCTTTTTTCGGAACATGTCCTTTTTTTTGGTGCTGCGTTTTTTAAAATAAGATTACCAGATTTCACAACATTTTCCCCGCCCGCCTAGTTGGGGATGCCAGAGCCCCCCCCGCCTTTGTTTGTAATGGCCAGAGATATTTAGCAACAAAGAAAGAAGAGTGGAGAAATTTTCTTTTACTGCGCCGATTCCTTTTTTTCCGTTTACGTCCAGCTTCCTTCTTGCAAGAAAAGAAAGAGTATGTCGTCTTCGCAAAACTCGGGGGGCAACGCCGCCAAACGCCAGAAGACACAACATCTGCACGCAGTTCCATGGCTTTTGCCTCTGGACGTTTGGGCTATGGTCAGGGACCTAGCGGGCGCCGACGAGGCCGCTGCTTGGCAACTCGTGTGCACAGATTTCCGGGCGGTGGTCACCTCGGCTGATTTTTGGGCGGGCTTCCAGCAGCCCGAGTTCAAAACAGATCTGGTCGCGCACCGACAAATACTGTCGGTCTTTGGCCCCGTTTGCCAAGCGACCAGGGAGCCGCTGCAGAGTCTTAGCCTCTGTTGGCTTAGCGCTCGCAGCCGAGAGCAACTAGTGCCGCTGGTCACCAAGGTAGAGGTGAAAGAGTTAGCGGTCTTTGGCACCACGTGGCCAGAGATCCTGCGGGCGTTCTCTGAAGTTCACAGCTTGAACCTGGTCAAGAACGCCAACATAAACGCGTGTCTGCAGCAGCTGCCGAGCGCCCATTTGGTTGCTGTGCTGCGCCTCGAAAGCAGTGCAATTTTTGATGACGAACTGCGGGTGGCGCTGCCGAGGTTTAAAGGGTTGCAACGACTGGTTTTGTCGCGCTGCGTCAACCTTACGGACTCGGCGCTGCCGGTGTTAACAGAGCTACGACGATTAGACTTGGAAGAATGTCCGCGCATCACTGGCCTGGGACTGCAGAACCTGCCACTGCAGGAGCTGAACCTGCGCAAAAGACATTATCTTACCAATGAGGGAGCCCGCGCTGCTTTTGCCACGCTCAAACATCTGGAGCGGATGAGCATTTGGGATCTACCAGATTCTGGCTTGGAGCTCGTAGCAACTATAAAAACACTGCGGCATTTAGACCTGCTAGACTGCAGCACGGGCATGACGGGCGCGAACCTCGGGGTACTGTCCGCGCTCCCGCTCGAGACACTCAGGGTTACGCTCACGGGCTGCAGCCGCGAGTCCTTCAGCAATTTGTTAAGGTTTCCTGGATCATTAGTCGAGCTGAAGCTGTGGAAGTGCAATCTTGCTAGCGAGGACCTACTCTCGCTGACAGGCTGCCCCAAGCTGAGCACACTGCACCTAGTGGAGTGCCCGCGGTTCACGGACGTCAGTGTCCTAAACGATTTCCCCGTCCTCTCTAAATTAACTCTCGAGAAATGCTCAGGCCTACACAGTGTAGCCGGACTGCGGAACTGCCGCTTTCTGCGAGATGTCGAAATCTATATCTCTGCAAAAACATCACTACCATTGCGGGCTTGCAGCAATGTCGGCCGCTGCGGAAGCTTCGTCTTGGGTTTGAGAAAATTCCGCTAAAGGAGATACACGCCTTCTGTGCAAAAAGACCGGATGTATATGTTGTTTTTTATTAAACCACCCGGAGAGGGCGCGGGGGGGGGGGCCTAGCCCTGCGCACGGGAGAGCGCGGGTGTGTGGGGGGCCGCGGGTGCCGGTCCTTTCGGCAGCCTCCAAAAAACCCGCAGTTGTTTCTTTGCCTTCTGGCAGGCGATTCAGAGCTACAAGCGTTACGACAAAAAAAAGCAGAGCACGACTTTTCGTCGTAACGCTTGTTGCCTAACGGCCGGGGTACGACCGGCGCGCGCGCCTGTCAAGACATATCAGGCCAACGTTCACCAAGAAAAAACAAACATCGCTGCGCTTGGGCGGCCCCAAAGAAAAGAGCGCCTGCCTACAATTTGAGGTGTCTGAAGAAAGTTTTTTTAAATTAAAAGAATATTTGACGAAACTGGTATTTTTTCCTTTCAAGCTTGCTCGCCCCGTGCGGGCGCGGGGTAGTGAGGGGGGGGGGGGGGAGGAAATGTAGAGAGAGATGTTACACGTCCGAACTGTTGGGCTGGGGCAGCACATAGCAGAAGCGGCAGCGGTCCCGGTAGCAGAGCCCCTGGACGACGAGGACAGCGGAAAAGCCCAGGCCGCCCCAGCGCACTCTTTGGTCTTGCGGGTCCGGCACTTTTTTGGCTGTGCTAATGTCCCGCACAACGGACGAGTAGTCGTCGGGCATCCGGAACAGATCGAAGATCAGAGCCCCCACCTTTTCGTAAGTCCATGCACTCCGGTCCAGCGTGGCGGGCCCGCCCAAAAGATCGAGCAAGCAGCTGGTGAGGAATTTCTCCCACCACTGGTAGCCTAGCGCCGGGCACTCTGTTGGCCTGCACGAAGCCTTTGGCTCCAGCCTTTTCTCGCCTTGGCAGACCTGTTCTGCTACCCACAGCACGCCGTGCTGGTCCTGGCCACAGACGGTGCGACAGTGGGGGGACTGGTGCATGGCAGAAGTCCCTCCCCCTTTTTTTTGTTAGTGTCCGGCCTTTTGTTGGGGAGTGTGCAGGGTTGCGCGGCTGTCTTGGGAGGAAAATAGACCAGAAGAAGGTGCGGGCAGGGGGTGCCGAGAGCAAGTGGAAGGGGGGGGGGGGGGAGGGCGAGAACGGCCGTTGTAGAGAAAGGTGTCGGGGGCAATGGCGGAGTGGGGGAAAGAGTGAAAAAGAGTGAGCCAGAGTGCGGGGGGACGAGAGAGAGAGAGAGAGAGAACGAACAAATTGGCGGGGGAAAGGAGAGAGGAAAACAGGCGCGTGGGGGAGCAAGGCCCCCCCCCCCAAAAAAAAGGGAAGTGCCCTTCTGCTTTTTTTTGTCGTGGTTGCTACTTGTCGCCGCCTGGCGGCGACGTGGTGCTGGCCGCAGGCAACGGTGCCACACGGAAGGCCAGGACGTGGCCTTGTTCGTAGCCGCTGACGAAGAGCTGGTCCCCGAACGCCGCGAGCGAGGGCGCGCGTTCGGGCCGGGGCGGCCCGAACGCGTACGCGAATTGCCCGGCGGGCGTGAAGGCCTGGAGGCGCCAGGCGCCCGGGTAATCAGCGACGAACACCAGGCCCTGGCACAACGCCAGGGCGTGGGGGTGGTACAGCGCGCCCGCTTGGGTGCCTGGCCGGCCCCAGTGCGCGACCAGCTTGCCGTCCTGCTCGCCAAAGGCCTGCACGCGGTGGTTCAGGCTGTCGGCGACCCAGACCAGACCGTCGGCGCACGCGAGCCCCGCGGGCGAGTTGAACTGGCCGGGGGCGCTGCCCCGCGAGCCCCATTCGCGGAGCAGGCGTTCGGAGCCAGGCGCCGCTGAGACCGCCAGCGCCCGTACCAAATGTCGTGCGCGGTCGGTCACGAACAGGGTGTCGCCCGCCACGCCACTGTCGTAACAGGCGCCGAGGGGGACACTTGCGAGGGAGCCCTGCGACCGAAGCCCGCCCTTGAACACGACCAGGCCGCGCGTACCCGAGTCGGTCACGTAGAAGCGGCCGTGGCAAGAGGCCAACGCCACGGGCCGCAGACCGCTACAGCCCAGGACGCGCGGCACGCCGGCCCGGTCGTGGTCCGTCAGGCTGAAGCTCCAGAGATTGCCGCCCCCCTCTTCTATGGCGTACAGCAGGGTATTTTCCACACACAGCGCCGCGGCGCGGCGCCTCGTGGCGCCGCGGCCGGGCTGGGGCAGCACGTAGGTTGCACAAAGCGGCGCGACCCCGGGCGGCATGATTTCGACAGACTGACCGGGAGGGGCGGGGGTGTGTGTGTGGGGGGGGGGAGGCCGGGCTCCGCCAACCTGATACCAAAATAAATCTAAGTCAAAGTGGTTAACTATTTTTCAAATATTATTTAACATTCAGCTTGTAATAATCAAATTAAGCTGATTTAGTAATCAAATTCATGATTGAAACTGAACTAGGGAAACGGATGAGAAAAGCTGATGTTAAGATATCAGTAAGTGACTAAGTATCCTTTGTCACACATGTTTAAGGCTTATCACACAGTCAAACCAGGAAGCTTTAATAAAACTGGAAACTCATTTTTAATACGTTATTGAGCTTGTTCAACCTTATTTTTGCTTAGTAAAATCAATTTTGAATGTCTGAATCAAAAAGTCAAAAATCACCGGCAGGACAATTTCGGAAAATTTGATACCCCACATTTGGCCGAATCACTTGTTATTCAGAATGTTTTTAATAGACAGATTCGGCTGAGCCGTGTTTACGCTTCTTATCTTATTCAGATACTACTAGCTCTTGGTACTTCCTAAATCTGAGTCAAGAGTCAAAGCTTGTTTTTAATTTAAATTTAAACAAGTATTAAAAGTTACAAAATTAGTCTTTTATTGGGCGGAAGCTGTGGGTGCAGGTATTGCTGCGGTCTGGCGAGAGAGGTTTCGACTGCAGCAGGTTCCACGGATTTCGACTCCGAGGCTTCTTCCTCTTCTTCTTCCTCTTCTTCTTCTTCTTTTTCTGTGCTGGCAGTTTCGGAGCCAGAGCCGGGAGGAGAGGGCGCGTTTCCTCCTCTTCCGCGCGTTGGTATTGTGTTTTGAAACCTTGCGTGTATTCCAACGCTTGCCAGCACTTGGGGGGGGCACCGTTGCTCGCGCAGATGTTGTTGAATACGCGTGTACAGAGCGAACGCAGGTGCTGCGCGCGGTGCGGTCCTACAACCCAGGGAGTGCGGTTGTGTTGTTGCTCGGTGTCCAAGGGCCGCCGGGCGGGGGGACGTGAACGCCGCAGGCGACCGTGGTTTGGATGTAGCTGGCATAGGACAGTCAGTGACATCAGGAAAGACAGGCGGGAGGGGGAAAGTCCGGCCGCAAAATATGGGGGGCCGCGCCTGGGCCTAGTTTTCTCTTTCCCTTGGTGCGATTTTCGGTTCCCTCCCTTTGTTGTTTCTCTGGCTCGGTTTTTTTTTGGGGTGGCTGATTGTGTTGCACCTCGTGGACTCTTGCTTAAATTCTGGCTTTTTTTGATGGGCCAACTGCCGTCTCGCGCCGTTAATCCTGCGTCTACTACGGTGGTCGTCGCGGCACATTCTCGCGACGTCGCTCTGTGCCTAACCCTGACCGCGCAGGTGCGCGGTTGTCGCGTCGTGCTAGCGGCGGGAGACACTGTGTCTCAGTACCAGGCCGCGCTCACTGCCGGCAATGCAGCTGCACGGCGGGGCTTAGGCGCCAAGGCGGCCGAACGGGCCCTGGACTTTCTGCTCGAACGCTTGCAATCGGGCCTCGTGCGCGTGAGGCCGCACAGCCGCGCCGGGCTGCTGGCCGAGCTCAGCACGAACTTGAGAGCGCTGCTACCAGTAGGGATTTGTGCGTCCGAGGCTCTGGACAGCGCGGCCTTTGTCAGCCACACGTTGTTGGCCGAGTCCGAGGCGTTGTCGCACTACCCGGGCACAGAGCTCCTGGTGTTTGCGAGCGCTGCGCAAACGTCCCCGGCTGAGTTCCGGTTCATGCGCCAAGTGCTGCGGGACTGTGTCGTGCGCTACCGGCCCGTGGCCAAGGTGGTGGTGCCGAACTGCGGCGGAGCGCTGATCGCTCCCGTCGCTGCCGGCCCGGGTGCGGTGAGGTGCGCGCTGGAGACCATCTACCGTGAGTGCCAGGGCAGGGGCGCGCCAGTGCCGGCTTTCAGCCTGCACTACTACCTGTTCGGCCTGGGCCGCGCTCAACATCTTGAACTTTCATGACCGCTACCCGCAATCGCGGGGCCGCTTCGACGACAACCTGGCCGAACGGTTCTACCAGCGTTGCAAGGCGTCCAGCGTCGCACCCGGGCCCGCGCTAGCGGGGTGGACCGCGGCGTACGAGCTGCTGTGCCACGAGAGTTGCGAGACTTCGCTGTGGTGGGTTTACTTCAATGTCTACATTTGTGGCCAGCCCGAGTATGCGCGCTTGCTGCTAGCTAACGTCGACAGGGAGCCCACGCTCGAGGAGTTCGACCACGACTTTCTGGCCCTGTCGGACCCGGAAGGCGCCGCGATGGTGCGCAGGCTGTTGGCCAGCTGTTACGTGATCGACTTTCTCTAGTGATATTTTTTAATTAAAAAAACTTTTCTCCTGGCCGGGGGGGGGGGAATGGGAAGTGTGCCGTTGCTGCAGCTCTCGAGTAAAGATCAGAAAAGGTAGTACAATTACAAGCCCGGCCGAAATCTCCACGCGGGGGGGGGGGGGCGCGCGCGGAACTCAGGCCAGGCCCGCCGGCGGAAATGGTGGCGCGGCGGGAATGCCGGCGCGGAGGGCCCCGTCCCCCAACTCCAAGGAGACCTTGTCTACGAACAGCTCCACTGCCTCCGCGCGGAACTGCGAGGTGGGGCCAAAGGAGCGCAAGGTTTCCAGCGCGGTGTCTAGTTGTTTCTCGAGCCTGGCCAGTTGGTGGATGGACTCTGCCATTTGGGACAGGCGCTGCTTCCGTTCCCGGACGCTCTTGGCAATCTCACCTCTGCCGGCAGGCGGGGGCCCGCTGGTTCCCGTGGGCTCTCTCCTTTGCTTCTTTCTGGGACGAACCTTCTCGGGGGCCGCGCCCGGGGCCGCCGACGACACTGGCGCAACTGCTTTTGCTGCTTCTTCTTCTTCTTTGTCGCTGTCCTCGTCCTCCTCCTCCTCGGTTGTTTCGTCGCTGGTCTCGGGCGGCTGAGCAGAGCCCTTGTCTCCTTCCATGACATTGGAGCCCGGAATCATGTGATAAACCGCAGGGAGCTGTAAAGAGGGGTCGCTGCAAACGCGCTTAAACTCCTTGAGCAATTCCTCGGCTGCTGGTCCTCTCAGCTCGAATCGATCAAACAATCTGGCTAAGGAATCCTGGCTGCAGGCGAGGCTGGCGAGCGGAGTGCCCTTAAATTTGATCCGAGTGAAGACCACGTCACCGAACCTGCGCTTGGCCTCTGGATCTTTTGGCGTGCTCTTTTGAGGCCGCAGTCCTGGACGTAGTTCAGCGCTCGGGACACGTTGATCAAGCCTAGCAAGGGGTCTGCCGTGATGCTACCAAAGATGCTCACGGAGAACCTGCCCTCCAGGTGGTCCGACATGCCTCCCCCGCCGCCCGGGGGTTAGAGGAAGAGTGTGCGGCGCACAAACCAAAAGAGAGCTCAGACTTTTTTTTTGCTTTCGCCACACACTAATTCTCAGGCCCCCCCCTCCTCTGGAGGAAGGGAAAGGGGGGGGCGCCCCCCCCCCCCCCGGAGAGGGGGGAAAGGGCGGACGGCCCCCCCCCCTGCCAAAAGTTCGCAAACTGCGACGAAATTTTTTCGCTTTCGTCTTTTTAGCCGCGATTTGCGGTTTTTCGCGAAATTTGTTGACATCTCGCTCGGGTTCAAATTTTCTCAGGTTTTTTTTCGAGGTTCAAAAAGGCAATGACAAATTTGCAAGTGTCTTTTTTTGGGGAAAGAATGGCGGGCGGGGAAAATTTCCTTGTCTTATTTTTTTCCCCGCCCGCCATTCTTTCCCCCAAAAAAAACGATTTCAAATTTGCGACGTCCTCTGCTAAATTTTTTCTTTGGCTAAGTTCCGCAAATTGCGACGGATTTTTTTGGTGTCGTTTTCACCACAAAAGTCAGGTACCCGGATTCTGGGTTTTTTGGGGACATAGGGAAACAAAATCCGCACCTGGCACCTCAGAAATCCGGTGACAAAATTCTGGGTTTCTAGGGAACATTGAGGAAAATCAACTCAGGTGTCGCACCTGCCACAGGAAAAATCAGGTGACTCAGAATAAAAATTCCTTTAATAAGTGTTGGCAGAAAACAAAATTCCCCAGTCTCTCTGCTACCGCTGTGTCTTGCCCCCCCTCCCCGCAAATATCAGAAGCAAAGAGAGGGGGAGGTGCGGGGAGCGGGGGGGTCCAGTGCATTTCCTTCCAATATAAGCCGAAGCAAAAAAAAGGTAACTACAGGTATCTTGTATCTTAAATAAACAGACCGCCAAAAAAGGAGTCTGCTGCTACACCCCGCGGTCTCTGCCTCCTCTCAAAGTTTTGTGAGTGAAGGAGCGCGAAAAAAAAGACATGAATGAGCAAAAGCAGAGCGCTGCTACCGACGCGCTCTATGGCGGCGCCATTGCTGAGGCGCTGGAGTTGCCGAAGGAAATCTCGCAAAGCAACGCAGCGTGCCTCGACCTGGGATGCGTCTACAGACCCTTGTGGACGAAGCTGGGAATCACGCCAGGGCAGTGGGGCAGCGATACATCCATGATGCTGTGCTTCCTGCACTTTTTGAAGGTGGGCAGTGACACTGACTTCGTCCGGTTGCGGACTCTATTTGAAAAATGGCGCACGGGAGGACTGTTCCGCGTGTTGCCGCCTGTTGTTGAGTCGGCGCTCCTGGGCACGACAGTCCAGGCCGCGCTGATGGAGTTCAAGACTGAAAAAAACAACTTTACCCGAATCGGCTGTCCAAAGGACAATTACGGAGGCTGCGCGCCGCTCACGCGGGTGGCGCCTGCCGCGCTCAGGTACGACCTGCCAGGGTGCCTGCGGATGGCCTATTGGCAAAGCAAGACCACACACCAGAGGGAGGACACTGCGCACTGCTGCATGGCGTTTGCGGCGGTTCTGCATCGCGCGCTGACCGCCAGTGCCAACGATTTTTCACAATTCGACGAGGTGCTGAAAGGCCTGGCACAGGAAATTAACGAGCAGCTAAAAACGCCAGCTAAAGCCGCTGGCTTGAACACGCCCGCCAAGCTGCTCGACGCTGTCGTCAAACTATTGAACGGTTCGTCCGCCGTCTGGAACTGGAGGTCGCCCGCTTACACAGAGACATTAGCAGGTGATCGCGCGCGAACGTACAGCTGCTTTGGCGCCCTGGCCCTGGCGCTGCACTTCCTTGACGGCGTCAAGCACCTGCGGGCCCGCTAGTTCGAGGCCGCCGTCCTGCGCTGCGTGAACCTCGGCACTGTCGCGGGTCCCGCGGCGGTGCTGGTGGGCCAGGTGGCGGGTGCCCTGTACGGCGGCATCCCCGAGGAATGGACCCGGGCGCTTGCCGGTGTCGCCGGACAACATTTGTCCGACCTTCCCGCCGCCGCCGCCGAATGGGAAAACCGGCGAGCGGCAAGCAGCCTCGCGTCAAAAGTTGGCAGAGCTGGCGCCAAAGATATGTCTTTTGAAGAACACGAATGGTTTAAGCAGCTGTTTGGCCAGGCAGAGAGCTCGTCCGAATCCAAGCAGCTGAACGAGGCAGAATACAAGAGCATGCAAGGCCTGTTCAACGTGGGGCGGGGTTACGTTAGGGGGCAAGAGGTTTTTCTGCTCCAGAACGAGGGCCGCGCCTTCATAGCGGGCGGCTTCGAGCTCGTTTCGCTAGACGAAATAAGGAAACGGGCAGTGGCTGCGTGCAGCTCGTTCCCGGGAAAAGGCCGCGTGAGCTTCTCGCACCAGACTACGCGCTCCGCCTTCAACGACCACTGCAAAGAAGAAAACAGGGGCGCTCTGTTCCAGGTCGCCTCGCAGTTCAATTGCCTTGAGTTCCCCAGTTCCCAGCAAACGCCTGAGCACGGCCTCACCGGTTACATATGCGATCACACCCAGGGGCCCGACTGTGTGTTGGCGGCGGCGCCAGCGCTCTCCTATCGGCAGTACTGCCTGCCAATGCAGCCAGAAGAAAAGCGCGGCCAGCGCGCCGACCGCCAGCTGAACACATTGCGGCCGGTCATTGAACATTTCAAGGAACAATTGCCAGGCGTGGAGAGTTTGCGCGTAGAGAACGGCTACGTGAAGTGCAGGCTCCCCCACATAAACAATTATATAAAAAATTTAAGCGACAAGGACGAGATCCGAAAGCTACTGCAAGTAGGCCTAGTCACAAACGCCGAGGTGCCCTTCGCGCAACGCAACAACCTGCGTTTTTCTCTGCGACCGCCGCGCGGTGGCGGCCAGTTCGTGCACCAGGTACTGTGCTCGGCGCTGGGCGTTTCCTATGCGGCAAACCCCGGCGACGGGCAGTTCTGGCGCGAATTTGCGCAGCTGGCCCTGGACTCGCTGTACGAATCGACGCTGTGGTGTGCGCTCGAAAGGGCGGCCAAAGGGGAACACTGTCGTGTGTTGCTGACGTTTGTGGGCGGCGGGGTGTTTGGCAACAACCGCGAATGGATCGCGAGCGCCATCAACCGCGCCCTAACCAAAGTGCAAAAATGTGTCGACAACGAGGGCCCGTGCTGGAGGTCACGCTGCTGCATTATCAGAAATTAGACGAGTTCTACGTTCAACGAATTCCTGCTACATGATTGGCGCAGCGATTTTTTTGTAATTTTTTTTGGGATCTTGTTCACACATCTGCTAAATTTAATAGCAAAAATTTCGGGAAACAATGGCGGGAGGGGAAAAAAACTTAGACAATTGAATTTTTCCCTCCACCAATCTTTCCCCAAAAAAAGACGGTTCAAAATTTTCCATTTCTGAAATGTCCTTTTGCTAAAAAACTTTTTTTAGCTAAGACCCGCAAACTACGAAGAATTTTTTCGTTGTCGCCTTTTGCCGCAGGTGTCGTTCCCACCTGAAATGTGCGGTCACAGGATTCTGGAATTTTGCTTGCATTTCGGCGTCAGCGAATTTGGCGCGCCTGCACCTGCCACCACAAAAGTCCGTTGTCAGGATTGTGGGTTTTTAGGGGACACTGGGAAAATCCGGTGACTCCAAAAAAATTTACTTCAAATTATTAAGTGTTTACAAGAAAAAAGAATCCCCTCCCGCCAATGTTCGCCCGCCCCCCCCCCCCCGGCACCGGACACCCCCCCCGACAATTCGGCGAGTACTAGTTGCGGTCGAAATCTCTCCTAGTGATTTAATTCCTCTAGGCCAACAGGCATTGACGACGAGTTACTCACGACCTCCTCCCGGGGCTTCTCACAAGCATACAACTTAGCCGCCACTACGTAAGCTCGGAGCTTTTCCCGGAGCGTGCCTACTTGTGAGTGGAGTTGCGGCGATGACGCGCCCCGCAATAATGCAGCGGCCTCCGCGTTCACCAAGGCCTCGATCTTCTGCCCCAGCACCAGCAAGGCCTGCAGCGGCTCGTCGCCGCTCTCAACATTTAGAAGCACCAACGCTGCCTCCAACGAGTCGTGCCCCATCCACGTGACCTGTCGTGCCTCGGCCAGTGAAAGGTACCCGGGGCTCTCCTTCTTTTCCCACCACTCCGAAAAAGCCAACGTGCGGCTACGCCCTGGTACCAAGACCCTAAGCGTGTCGTTTCTAGTGTGCTTGAGGAAATCCCAAAGATCTTGCAGCGGCTCGGTCAGAGCCAAGAAAAAAATTGCTGGTAGGCCCAGATACTGCAGGCAACGCAGCCTATCAGCCCACGCAGCTGTCGGGGCCAAAGGAGTCTCCACCTTCTTCAATAACAGCCGGGGCAAGTCCGCTATGTACGGGGGGATGCGGACGGTGTCTTTGGTCAGGGCCTGCCCCGCCCTGGCTGCATATTCCATGCTAGCAAGCCAACGTCGCAGGCCCCGCACCAGGTTACGCTCGTAGTGGCGGACTTCTTCCTCGACCACTCGATTCAGCCCTTGCAGTTGGGTCTGGCTCAAGTCGAGGGTTTCGTTCGGTCCAAGCCCTTGCACCGCAACGGTCAAGAAGCTGGTGGCGGGCAGACGGGCTAACAGCTCTTGGGGGCAAGACCACGTGTAATTCGCGCCATCCGAGATGGAAATGGCAGTAGCTGGACTCTGCGGGGTCGACTCGGGGGGCACTGTCGCGTGCGGGTCGGTTCGTTGGCGCTTGGTGGCAGACGGTAGTGGCGCTTGTTCGGACATTCGGTTGCTTAGCCCCTGCTTGGCAGAGGGAAGGGGTAACGCAGTGGAGGCCAAAGGACTGCTTTTTTGTGTGCAGGTGTGTGCTGAGAGGAGGGGGGGGGGGGGAAAGTGTGTTAGCCCCGCGGACCTGCTTGCAGCCCTCCCAAACCCACCCCGGTGTGCCACGCCTCGTGCGGCCCCCCCCCCTCCCCCCCCCCCCAAAGAGAGAAAGGAGGGGGGGGGCCGCGCAAAAAATGTCACATCCTTGCCTCCTCGCTGATTCAGGGGCGAGGGGGAAAAATCATTTTCAACCTTTTTTTATTCTGTACAATTTTTACAACTAGAATTGGCGGATTGGACTGTAAAAAAACCAGTTATTCCGTTAAAAAAGGGGGGGGGCTGGGAGAACGCATCTGGCTTGACAAGCGCTGAGCGATTTCTTTTTTGTGGCAGCAGCTGAATATACGAGGCCAACACGACAACAACGCCTTTGGGATTACCACTGGACCTTTGGCCAGAAATCCTGGCCCTTTTAGAGCTAAAAGACATCCTCGTGTTTGCCAGTGTCTCCACAAGTATCTACGCGCATTTCACCGAAAATAGCCTGATCTGGCACAAGCTAGATTTTCCGCAAGGATTTAAGGAATTAAAAAGCCCGTACCAGCCAGCGCAAGATCTTCTTCTGCGTTGGCGTAAGGTCTGGAGCAAAGCAAAAGTTAGGTTTGGCTTTTTACACCTGTACGGGTCCAAGTACCTTGCACTCGTCAGAGGTATGCGTTTCAAGGAGCTAGACCTCAGGTTATCTGGGAGAATAATTGATCAAGTGCTCGAGGAGGCGGGGGATCAAGAGAGCGTAAACGAGTTACAAATCCTGGGCAGCCTGTGCGTGGACAGAATTCTTATTACTGAAAGCGCACTACGACTTAAATACTGGCCCCGAGGTATTTCAGAGTTAGGACTGCATGTCCTGAATGACCTGGCCAGGTTCAATACGGATAAGCTACAATAACCTCCACTGCCATCGCTGCGTTCAGTTTGGGTGGCAATATTTGATACCGACTGACTTGTCCTGGACCACCTGATTGAACAGCTCCTAACCCTGCCGCTAGAACTGGAAAAGCTGTCGCTGTATTTTACAGACATAAGCCCCGTGCAGATACAAAGGCTCTTTACCCGCTACCGCCACCTTCGGTTGGAATTAGGGTTTCCTCGAGATCACCGCGCCTATCCAAACCCGGCGGCAAACGCTGGTTTCATGGGAGGCGCCGCGCTCTAAGTTTTCGGGGGAGGCAGAAGGGGGCAAGGGGCCGGCCCCCCTTGCCCCACCCGCAACCCCCAAAAAGAAATGTTTGTACAACCCAAAAATGTCCCTTTTTTTACTAAAGAAATCATCAAATGACCAAAAAAACTTTGGAATTTGTCGCTACCCTTCGCCGGATTCTGAAAGGAAAAAGATAACTACTAGTATATCTTCTTTTAATAACTAGGTGATGATGCCGGCCCCTCCCACTCTCTCATTTTGTTAAAATGTTAGGCGGGCACCCACACGCTGTGGCACCGCGCGCCCGCACAGATCCGCACCAGCGAGGGCGAGCCGGTGCACCCATCCGTGTCCACTGTTTTTCGGCGGGCGGTCCTGACGGTTGTGGCGGGCGGCAGCCTGCGCAGCCCCAGCCGCCGCAGCCACAACACAGCGGGCGCCGCCGCCTGGAAGTCTACGAACAGTTCGTCGCTGATGTCGGTGTGACGGAGGCTGAATTCTGACGACGAGGTTCGCAGCTCCAGCGTGCCCACCGTAACGCGGCCGCGGATAATCTCGCGCTCCCAGCCGGGTGGTAGGTGGATGACCAGGTGCGAGACCTGACATTTGTCCAGCGTCAACGGCGGGGAGCCAAGAGTGTATTGCAGCGACAAATGTAGGGGCGACCACGTCTCGTGCAACCAGACGATTTGCGGACAACACACCACAGTGAGCGACGCCAGCCGCGACCCCAACGACAGCGGGCGGTGGGCCGTGCTGGCTAGAACCGAGCAGTATCCCAACAGCAGCTGCTCGAGCACCAGCAAGTGCTGGAAGCTGCGTAACGCCTGGCAATGCAGCGCGCACAGCGAGCCCACCGCCACGCCCGCGGTAGACAGCGGCCAGCCCTCGACCGCCGTCAGGCAGGGCAGGTCCACCAGCTTGAGCGACGCCAGCAGGCCCGACGAAGACCGCACCCGCAGCCCCCTGACGTACGGGGCCCGCTCCAGCGCCAGATCCAGGCCATCAGTATTGTTGTGGGACCAGACGCACAGCGTGGTGCCCGGGCTCCAGTGGCAGCCGACGATTGCCAGCGAACGCACCTGCGCCGAGAGCTCGACCCGGGCCAGCGGCGTGCCAAAGACCGACACTGAGCTTCCGCCGGCGTGCCAGGCCAGCTTGCGCAGGGTCCTGGCGTTTCTCACGACGACGTGCAGCAACCGCTGCGTCTCCTCCGCAGCCACCGTGAGCTCGCGCAGCACCGTCTCAGCCTCTCGCCCGCGCGCGGGCTGGACGGTGATCGTGCCCGGGCTGGCGGCGCGCGCAAGGGCGGGGTTTTCGAGCCGCAGCACGCACACCTGCAGATCCAGCATTGAGACGGCCTCCTCGTCCGAGGCCGGCAGGTCCCGGATAGTGAAGGCGCGCGACGACAAACGCCCGGTCGTTTCACGGCGCACTAGCCTGCCGAACGGCGCCTCCGAGACCGCGTGTCTCTCCTCGTGCAAGCCGCGGTGGTCCAGCACGGTGAGCAGCGTCTGGTCCTGCAGGTGCCGGAGTGCCAGGCAACACGCTACCAGGTTGACAGCGCTGTACACGCGCCGGCACGCGACCCGTGGGCTCAGCGCCGCGAGCGGCGCGCACCGGAAGACCGCGGGGCTGTGCCAGAACGCACTTTTGTGGCGCAGGTCGTTTGTCGGCGCCAGCACCTTGGCCAGGACCCCCAGCCTGCCGTAGTGGTCGGGCTGCTGCAGCAGCTCGGCCAAGAAACAGTGCCAGCGCTTCTCTAGCCGCAGCCTCTCGCACAGGGCGTTGGTGTTGAGTCCCTTGGCGCTGGCGCCGAGGGCCGCCACGTCTCTGGCCGGCAGCCAAGGCAGGAGCAGTTGTACCGTGTGTGACAACATTCTGGCAGCGAAAAAAAAGAAAACACACCCCCGGCCCGCGCCAGAAAACAAGTCAGCCGACACAAATTTTGCAGAAAGAAAAAAAAAAGTCCCCGCCCACCCAGGTTCGCTCGCCGATCAACAGGCCCCCCCCCCCCCCCCCCGCCCAGAACGCCGGGGGGGGGGGGCCGCGCAAACACGGGTAGGGGGAGGGACACAAACCCCCCCCCCCCCGGGAAAACACACACAGAGAGTGGGGGGGGGCCGTGCGAAATAAGGCGCTGATTTCAAGCGCTCTCTCTTGCTCGTCTGTGCCCCCCCGCCCGTCGTCGAGACTTCTCGTTTTCCCCCGAAACGAACGGGGGGCGCAAAAAAAGAATTGCAGCAGAAAAAACAAAAGGGGGAGGGGGGCCGGTGGGAGAATGGACGCGACCAGCAGAATTCTGCTGCCGGCGAATGCACTGCCAATGGGCCCCCGCCACCTTCGCTAGGCCCGTGACGTACGCTCGCCACCGGCGGCCCCCGTCTTCGGTAGCCGCGTGCATCCCGTCGGACAGCACGGTGCACGACGTGTCGGTGGGCTGCCTGAGCGGCCGCGGCACGGACGAGAACCCGCACGATTTCACCTTTGACGATCGCAGCCTGCGCGTAGACCCGCAGAGCGGGCGCTGCGAACTGTGCGGCGGGGATGTCATTTCTTGCCCGGACCACCAGGGCCATTTGGAGTTCCCGGAGCCGTTCCTGCTGCCACAGCTCAAGAAACAAACGTACCAGGCGCTCGTCCTGGCGTGCAAGTTCTGTGGCGCGTACCTTTGAGAGACAGGAGCGCTGGTGTCGGCCAGGGTGCCAACCGCGGCGGCGGCGGGCGAACTCACGGAGGCGGAGCTAACGGTTGCGCGGCAATCGATTTCGGTCGCGCTCCCGTTCCCGGACCACAGCGCGCGCGAGGCGATCGCGGCGGCACGTTCGGCGGAGTTCTGGGCGGCCACGGGGCGCTGCGGCGCCGAGGCTCTGGCCAACATGGAGCCCGGGGCCGCGGCCCTCGTGCTGGGACCCCGCACTGGCGCCGAGCTGTCAGCCGCCGAGGTCGCCGGCGCCTGGGCGGCGCAGCCAGTCCTGGCGTCGTGGCGCGCGGCCACCGCGGCCGCGTTCGGCGCCTGGCGCACGGTGCAGTCGCAGCGCGGCAAGCGCAGGGGGCACGGCCAAGAACGCGCGCCACAGGCCTGCGTACTAGTCCGCGTCCGCCAGGTGCTGGAGTTTGGCGCCCGTGCGGCCGTCAACCCCCCCGTGACGCTGCTGACAGTCGCATGTTTGCTGCAGCAAGAACGCGTGCTGCACGAGACGCTGGTGCAGCGGCTGGAACGGCTCGCGCACCTAGGCATGACGAGGCGCTTCCGGGGACACTTCGTGCGCTGCGCGCCCCCGTGCGAGCGCCAGGCGCTGGCCGGCGCCCCAAACCTCGAAAGGCAGCGGCGGGAGTGCAGCGCGCGCCTGGACACGCTCGCGGCGGCCCTGGTTCGCCTGCGCGCGGAAGCCGCTGCACCTGTTGAGGGGCTGGCGAAGCAGCGCTTGCAGAAGGACCCGCGCGCCGAACGGCTGGAGCCGGAGCAGTGGCGGGCCTTTGTGGTGAAGGCGGTCTACTCGGCTACGGCGCAGCGCAAGCACTTTTATCTGCAGTGTTCGCCGTGTCTGGGGGGCTGCGGCGGGGCCCAGCCCACCGTCAGTGAGCGCGGCGCCTCCTTCGCGTGCGACTTCAGGGAGGGCTCGGCCACGTTCGAGCCCAGCAACATGTACTGGCGGGTGCTGCTGGCCGGCGGGCGTTTGCCGCTGGCCAGGCTGGGGCTGCCCTCCGGGCTGCAGCACGCCTTCCGCCTGAGCGTGTTGTCTGCCTCCCGCGCCCTGCTACCGCTCGTGCGCGCAACCGTAGGCGGCAGGCAGGCGATGCTCAACTACGGGCGCGACCTGACGCAGCAGATCACGCAGCTGATCGAGCTGCTGCGCTGTGCCTGGGAGGTGCGGCAGTCCTGGGAACAAACGGTTGCGTCGGGTGCGGTGCCGGGCGGGGCCTTGTTGTCCGCCGAGCTTGCTGTGGACCCGCTCGCCAAGGAATACAAGCAGACGCTCAGCTCCGCGTACTATTGCAAGAAAGGGCTGGACGTCAGGTCGAGAAGGTGCACGTTTCTAGAGATGGCAGGCACAGACCGTATGTCAGTATCGCGCAACAGTGACACTATAAAACAGTTCTTCTTTGTTTTATACTTGTGCGATTTCGGTGTCCTTGAGCTTAGCTCTCTTGTGCGACGCAGGCTTCGTGGGCAGGTCGAACAGGCAGGTCAGTTTGGTGTTGTCCAAAACTCCGAGACTTTGCAATACCGACCACGGCGTGCCTCGCAGGTCGAGCGTCAACTTGGAGCCCCACGAGTTTTTGTAGCTCTCGGCTTCTTTGTACAGTGCGACAGCCAGCTTGCCGCTCAAGCTTCCGTCGGCCCCATCGTACACGCGCAGCCTGGTAAAAGCCTTATGCTCAAATATTGCGCTGACGTCGTACGGGACGCCGCCGACGCGGCGCGGGACCCGGACGTGTAGGTTCCGCAGGAGTGGGCACCTTTTTAAAACCTGTTCAAGACCATTAGCCTCGCACTCGTATTCCACTCGCAAAGACCTAAGGTTCGGCATTTGCACTGAAAAGCTCGGCAGCCGCGGCACTTGCAGTTCTCCTAGTGTTTGCAAGTTCTCTACTCCGTCGGCCCCATGAACTTCGGTGCCGCGCAGATCCAGCCATAGCAGCTTGGGCTTTGTTTTCGCCTCGCAGAGCTCTTTCAACTCCTTATCTGTAAAGAAGCGACAGCCCCTCAAGGACAGCTCCGTCAGTTGTGGCAGAAGCTCCTTCTTCAACATTTGCATACATCTTTCAACTTCCATCTGCTCTACGATGCAGTCCAACAGCCGCAGACGCCTCAATTTTTGTAAGTGCATTTGCAGCCACCACAACGCCTCCGGGTTGAGACAGAAACCCTCTAATTCTACTTCGTAGATCTTGTAAGACCTCTGCCCCATAAAGTATTTCAGTGTGTTTACGTTGAATCTTGGTGCCCGGGCCTCAAGATAGCCCGTTATTACGTCAGGCACGTTGTTGTTGTTCAGGTTAGTTTGCAGTTCTTGCCGACCGCTGCCCAGGTCACGTTGCAAATTTGCAGTATACCATGATTTCTAACCCGTCGCGGAGAGGCTCCCCGAGGCGGTTACGGAGACGGTAGGCGTCGCGGAGAGGCTCCCCGAGGCGGTTACGGAGGCAGTGGGCGTCGCGGAACGGCTCCCCGAGGTAGTTGCGGAGACGGTAGGCGTCGCGCAACGGCTCGCCGAGGCGGTTGCGGAGACCGTAGGCGTCGCGGAGAGGCTCCCCGAGGCGGTTACGGAGGCAGTGGGCGTCGCGGAACGGCTCGCCGAGGCGGTCGCAGAGTCTACAGGTGACTTGCTTTTAGACATACTTTTGGCTGGTGGGGCAGTAGCGGCTTGGTCCCCCCTTATGTTCCCGCTGCTATCCTCATCTAAATTCGTACCTTGGTTTTGATTCGTCTGTGTGCTTGCGCTCGCTGCGCTAATTCCCAGGAGCAGCTCGCACGCCGTGGTTTGCCACAGGCCGACGGTGTCGGGGTGTGTGCGAGCCAGCGCTGCGTTTAATTGTTCCAGGTCCGTCACCAATTCACACAGCACACTCGAGGGCTCGGCCTGGTCTGGCTCGTAGCTGACGCGCGGTCCAGCAGACTGCATTGTCTCCCCCTTCCAATTCCAGAGACAACAAAACTTTGTCACAGGTCTCTCTCTCTCTCTCTGTCTCTGTCTGTCTCTCGCTGTCTCTCTCGTGGTGGCCTGGCCCCCCCCCCCCCCCCCGCGCCTTTTCCACACACCCCCCGCGCCTTTCCCCCCCCCCACCAACCGGCCCCCACCCGCCTTTTCCCCACAAACCCGGCCCTCCCCACTCTCTCCACGCAGCCACCTTCTTCCTCCCTCTCCCCTCTGTCCGGGTTCACCTTCTCCCACCAAACAAGCTATGTTATTTCCCCTTTGCACTTTCGGCCTTTCATCATCTGCGGCCCCCCCCCTCCTCCCAATTTCCCTTCCATTTCGCGCGTTGCAAATGTTGTACTAGTCGATTTTTCCCCGAAGTTTTCTAATGAGAGGGGGGGGGCCGAACAGAAAAAAAAGAGAGAGAGGGAAGGCCGAGAAATGGAGGGGAGGGAAAGAAAAATTGTAGGCTCAAAACAAAAAATTTGTGTAGCCAAATGGCCGACATTACGAGGCTTGGGTGAACGAGGGCGAAACCAAGGACCTAATGTGTGCAATTTGCCTGTGCGTGGCACGCGACATCGTGCAGCACGGGCTGACAGTCGTTCTGCGAAGCCTGCTTTAAGCAAAACCAAGCGGCGGGGCGTTTCTGCGCCAACTGCCGGGGGCCCGATGACGCGGCGGCCGCCAATCGCGATCGCCTTGCTGTACAGAACCTCACGATCTGTCCAACTGCGGCGCGACCTTCCGCCTCGGGGACAAACACTTGGCCGACAAGTGCCCCGCCCTCGCCGCAACTGCTGCTACTGCAAGTACCACCAGATCTGCCTGTGTCTGCATTTACGATAATGGGTATAATTATTATAGCATTAGGGGGGCTGTTACACTGTTAAAAAAAGATATAGGCGCGGCCGCCTGCGACCCGAATTGCTATCATAAAGCTAGAAAAAAGCTGGTTGGCGGGGCTTGCGAGTGCTGTGCAATGGATGCGGCATGCCACAAGGGCTGGGAGTACGTAGGAGCGGTGGCCATAGGAGATGGCGGATATCTTCACTATTCCTTGCGCAAGCAACTCTAGACTTTTTTTTGCAGGTGTGTTTGTGCCACAACCTATTTTTCAAACCTCCTCGGGCACTCCCGCACCTCTTCTTTCTTGACTCCCAAGCACCTGTGCCGAAGCTTTCGTTGATTAAAAACAATTTTTCTGATAGTTTTTCTTGCCAAGGCGCGGGTGGGTGAGTCCCCGGGGGTATGTGTTTGGCTGCCAAAATCATTATACAAGTTTATTCGGGGCTATGTGCTGGTGTCACTTGTTGCGCGATCCTCGCATTGGTCTGTGCCTGCCTTCTCTAGTCTGTGCCTGCCTTCTCTAGAAACATGTACGCTCTCTCCCTGACTTCAGCAACGCATAGATACAAATCTCTAGCCCCGAGAAAAAAACAAACAAGCTGGATTTTGCGCGCGTGTGTGTAGAGGTCGCCGCTGTCCAAGGATTTAAAAAAAAAAGATTCTTTTACTTAATGAAAGCTTTTTGTACCAAACGCAAAAGAGAGAGGGAGAAGGGGCGGGGCCACCCTGCAACAGATTGAGCTTTTTTTTTCTTTCCTGCGCCAGCCCCCCCTCTCCCCTCCAGTTCGCTCGTCTCCCCCCCGCAATCCTCGAAGCCTGTGTCTAACGCCGCACTCGCAAAGCCTTTTACACCAAATCCCGCGCGCCTTCTTGTTGGTTAACTCTCTCTCTCTCTCTCTCTCTCTCTCTCTCGCAACGGACCCTGCATCGATCTAAACAAAAAAAAAACCCCACTGTCTTTCTGTTTTTCTTGCTTGGATCCTGACTTTTTTAGATATTACCAACAATAGCACTCAATTGTCTGCCGGTCGTAGTCAACGATAAGCAGGTCGGCCGCAACGGCGTGTGTACCACAAGATAAAAAAAAAAAGATATTTATTGTAACTTTTACAGTGTGCCGGCCCGCGGCGTGTTTAACTTTTTGACACCGAAAAAGCGTTTTTAAAAAGAATACCTGCAATTTTAAGACTTCTACAAGCAGTCGTCGTCATCGGACCCTGAATCGTCACCCGGCGGGCAAGAGTGCAAGACCGAGCCTGCAACTGTCCATTTCAGCACGCAGAGGTCCAGCCCCTGCACAGTCGAGCCTTTGTACTGGTCGAGCGTTGTATGCCTCGGCTTGAGGCAGTTCGGGGCCTGCGGCCAGCCGCAGAAAATGATGTAATGGACGCAGAGTCGAACCCGGCAGTCGACGCCTACCTCCAGCTTTTTTTGCCTGATGACAGCGGGTGTGTAATTGATTTCAAACATCAACGGAAAAAATGTTCAGCCGGGAAAGGAATACGTGACGGCCTGCGCGGGCCGCCAGTCCGCAGGCAACTGCAACAAGCTACACCAAGCCTCTATTCTAGTCTGGCCCCTCTGTGTCTCACTGTCTAGAGGAAAGGCCGTGGCATCTTCGAAGCGCAGCCGGTCCTTGTCAAAAACGACGTGCCCCTCCAGCATGCAGAAAGAACCCAGCCTGTGGACGGTCACTATGCCGCTGTGCCCCCAGCGTGCCAGTTCGGCCGCCTCAATTGCCAGCTGGCGCGGCACAGACCGTGCCAAGGCGCTGGCCAAGGCCTCCACCCGACTAGCCAGACGAGAGGTTTCGAAGCGCAGCGCCGCCAGCTCCTGGTCGCGCTCATCATCAGCACGCGGCACCAGTTCCAGCCGCAGGCCCGGGGCTAGGATAGCACTGTTATCCTCGCAGACCCGCAGTACGTTTGCGTCCGTCTCGATTGCACGGTAGGCCTCCGCCGCATTCCAACCCGCCGAGCTGGGCAGAGCGACCTCGACTGTCTGCGCCCAACACAAAGGCGCTGCCGACGACTGTCGCATTGTCTCTCAGCTCTAGCCGCAACCAGCCGTCGGCCCCGTGCCTGTCACGAGTCAGGTCGAGAGCCAACGGCTGGCGCACTTTTGTGCACAGTCTCTTGCGGGCGGGCTCCTCTGTACAGCTAGCGTTGTCGGTAGATGGCGCGGCACCCATATATCTTCGCTGGGCGTAGCCTCTGGTTTTTCTTGCCTTTGGCCGGCAGCACTTTTCTTTTCACTCTGTTTCCTAGCAAATGCTTTTTGGTTTTCTTTTCATCGTTTCTCGCGGGCGGGGGGGACATTTTTTTCTGTGTTTGGCCGGCCCCCCGGGCGTTGCACCAAAATTTTGTTTAATCTGTCTGCCGGTTCTTACGACAGTTGGCGCCAAATGCCGCAATTTGCGCAAAATTAGACACATTTTTCGCCGCAAATTACGCAAAATTAGACACATTTTTCGCCGCAAATTGCGGCACGCAGCGAATTTTTTTTTTTTTTTTTTTGCAATTTCTGCAACAACGAAATGTCAAAGCAAAATTTTTCGGGAAAGAATGGCGGGCAGGGAAAAAATTAGACACAAAAAAATTCCCCGCCCGCCTGCCTTTCCCCAAAAATTTTGCTTTGACATTTCGTTGTTGCCGAAATCACCCAAAAAAAATTATTGTGTGCCGTAGTTTGCGGCAAAAAACAGGTGTCCACAAAGTGCGGCACTGGTGGCATTTGGCGCGAAATTCACCGAAAGATCGGAACTTGTGAGAATTTTTTTTCTTTTTGCAAAGGACATTTCGGCAACAACGAAATGTCAAAGAAAATTTTTTGGGAAAGGCAGGCGGGCGGGAAATTTTTTCTGTGTCTAATTTTTTTTCCCCGCCCGCACCCGTTTCCCCAAAAGTTTTCTTTGACATTTCGTTGTTGCCAAATGTCCCTCGCAAAAAAAAATTTCGCTGCGTGCCGCATTTTGCGGCAAAAAAGAGCGAATGTTTAATTTTGCGCAAATTGCGGCAATTGGCGCCAAAATGTCAGACAGCTGAAAAAACCTTTTTTTGGTGATTTTGGCAACAACGAAATTAGCAAAAGGAAAATTTTCGGGAAAAGGCGGGCGGGCACAAGCACAAAGTCATAGTGGCCCACCCCTGCCTTGTTTTTGCTAGTAGACGGTGTCACACGGCGGCCCCCCCCCCCCCCGATATCGAAGCCTGCCGCAAAGTGAAGGATGAAACAGACGTCAGCCTGTCAGCTAAAAAAAAGGCATGCTGCTTCTCGTGTTCTGTCTCTCCGCGGTCCTGGCCCGCGCTAAGCTAACCTTGACAAACGC